>QLSR01000048.1:5324-19463 GCA_031780015.1 Citrullus colocynthis
GGGGGGGGGGGGGGGGGGTTGCATGTTGCCCTGATTGATATTAGAAACTCCGATGGGTGCACTGATTTCAGTCAGCATTTGCTTTGCAGATGGCGGCCTTCAATATCCAAGAAGCATTACTATGGAAGGAGAAAATAGAGCTTGTCATTGATCTGGTAATTCTCAAATTTTCTTACTTGTTTTCCAACATTAGTTCCAATTGAGTGTGAGTGCCTTTGTAAGTTCATAGTCATAGTCTTTGGCTTTTTGAATGAAAAATTGATTGTTTCCTATATAAAAAACTTATTAATCATGACAGTATTGAACGCTAATTCTCCTCATGTTAGTAATAATATCCTCCCACATTATTGTCTATCATGTCTTTGGATATTACCTTATGCCATATCCGTTTGGAATATGTTGAAAGCCAAACGACTACTATTGCTTATTTTATTTTAGTTTTTATGATGGGTTTTGTCTTTTTTGGGCATTGGATTTCTTCATATCCATCATTTTCCCCTTGATTAAACATTCATGCTTGTTTCTTTGATTGTTACATCTTATGAATTGATGAACTAAATCTCCTTTGCATGTGTAAATGTCAGCACCAAGGCTCACAAGTTCCGAATGGGAACAAATTTGTATCTTTTGAATATAAGTCTGGGATGGATAATGGGAGGACTGCTTCCTCCTCAGATCATGAAAGTCAGTGAGTACATTGTCCCTTGATTTGTATCTAAATATCCTGTAAAAATATTTACCCTGGAGATGCTGTTATTAGGGTACTTATGTTCGGTACTTACAGCATTCATCCCTTGATTTGTATCTAAACTTGTACTCTGCTTTTATTTTTTATACTACATTTTTTTTTCCTGCGTTTTAACATCCTAACAAGATTGGTCAAATATTCTTCTTATAAAAATGCTCCTCTTGCCCTTCTGTAACATATTATCAGTTATATGTCTATTTTCTGCTCAACGCACATTTTTGTGAGACATAACTTCTTTATTTCTGAAACATTAACAGGATCAGCGCACAGGAGGATGAGGATGATGCTCATCCAAATTTACTGCGAAGGACAACCATTGGAAATGGTTTGTAAAATTATAATTTTCCTTCTCATCTTTCTTCTCTCTTTTAACTCATCTTTTAAATTTATTACCATATAATGTATGGCAGGACCTCCAGAGTCAGTATTTGACTGGACGAGGGAAATAGGATCAGATTTTTCAAATCAAAATGCCAACAGTCAAGCTTTTTCACGGAAGCATTGGCGTCTAGTTCAATGCCAAAATGGTTAGCTATTTATTATTATTTTCTTAATCTTTGTTCAAGCCTTTATAACAAGGGACAGAATAATAGAAGCGTTGGTTGGAGAACTGCATTCATAATTTCGTGTTTGTGGTGGTTTCTCAATTTTGTTATTGGCAGGACTTCGCATCTTTGAAGAGCTTGTGGAGGTTGACTACCTTGTAAGTTTTTCCTCGTTGTTTACACACATGAATAGGTCTTATCATCGATAAGTTCTTCTTAGTGTAAACGATCACATACGAATTCTCTTTGTAGCCAAGGAGCTATAGTAGGGCAATGAAAGCTGTTGGTGTAGTGGAGGCTACTTGTGAGGAAATCTTTGAACTTGTCATGAGCATGGATGGAACACGGTTTGAGTAGGTGTTTCCCTTGTCAATTTGAGACACTTGTAGACTTAGTTTAATAGTTTTTTTTTTTCTTTTTAAATATTTATTTATTTAAAATTGATTATAAATGAAATCATTTTGTATCTAACAAAAACTATGCAGAAGAAATGGAATTCAGACGTCAGATGCTAATTACATTTTAGCCTTATATGCAATTAGAGCCCATGCAAACAAGTTCTGTTGATCACATTTTCACTCAATACAATAGTAACTAGAGGATTAAATTAGAAATTGCGGAATAGTTAAACAAGATAATACAATTAATGAACAAAGTAACCCAAGTAATTCCAGGAACTTGGATACATCCCTTGAATTAATTCAAGCCCAAACAACTAAAGTGCTTCCCTCACTCCTTCTCACTCAATCTACAAACCAGCTTTTACTAACAAACGCTCTATCTATATCTTGAACATTATTGATCTATAAACCACCTTTTTAGTTAATGATTATTATGCCCTTGATACCCTTTTAATATTTTAAAAAATATTATCCTAATAGTATTCCAAATGTATTCCATTATTGAATATGTGTCAGAAAATTGTAGGTTAGCTTCCTTGATTACAACCCAGCAATTTGGGGCAAGGAAAATGCCACATTGGACTACCTTCAATGCACCATTTACGTATTGATGCCTTTGAAACATTAATATCAAGACTCATAAGTAGTTATTTTTTCTGAATAATCATACAACATTAGTTGTGATTGTATTCCTGAATTGCAATTTTCTGCTTCCTATTTCAAATGTTTGAGCTTCTCAAAGTTTTATTTGTGTATTTGTAGGTGGGACTGCAGTTTCCAGTATGGTAGCTTGGTTGAAGAGGTGGATGGACATACGGCAATACTCTACCATAGGCTACAGCTAGACTGGTTTCCAATGTAATATGCCTTTACAAAAAGTGATTTCTGTGTTTCCATATATCAGAAAAAAGCTGCTAACTGTTTCTCAATTTTGCGTAGTAAGATTTCACATGCATAATTACAATCATATGTAAACTAATCAAGGTGGAATTTTGATAAAAGACACATTTAAATCCTCGATAATAACCATTTTACAATGTGATTTCTATTTACTCGGGTGCTATTTTGTTGTTCTTTCTTTTTATCATTATCTACCCACATAAGCGTCTTCTGTTATTTCATTATTTTCTTGTATGCATCTCAAATAAATTTGATGCCTATATGGAACGTCTTCAAATGCTTTTTGCCAAAGCTGATCAAATATGTTACATATGGATTAAAATAAGTGTCATATGATGAAAAAAGCAGACTTACAAAAATAGATTTTCAATCCAGGAATATTTGGAATTTCTGGTTCATTGTCAATCAATTTTGCCCGCAATGTTTCATGCTCATGAAAATTGTTTCCAGAGCATTTCTTTTGGTTTTGGATTCTTAAAACATAAAAGATTATATATATTTTTATATATATCCATTTATTTTCTTTTTAAACCCAAGAACCAATTAAAGTAGCGTTTGGAGAACACTGTCAGAGGTGGCCTGCCATCAATTACCGTTTCTTAGATTCTAGGATTTTTGGTAATTTCTCTGCATGATATGCCTTTTTTTTTGTTTTATGAGAGTAACCACTTTTATTATAATATGTTGGGAGTGGTGCAAAGCTTTCTCTCTTGGTGCTCCTTTTTCTATTGTCAATTTCCCATGCTGTTACAGGTTTGTATGGCCCCGTGACCTCTGCTATGTGCGCTATTGGCGTCGCAATGATGATGGAAATTATGGTTAGTGTTTTGATGATCAACTTTCGTTTGTTGTTCTGACTGGTGATAAATTACTTTCCTTTTCCCCTTGGTGTCATGCAGTGGTATTATTTCGCTCAAGGGAGCATGAGAACTGTGGTCCACAACCAGGGTACGTGCGGGCCCATATTGAGAGTGAGTTATCAAACATTTTCCTTTAGGACAAATGTTGAGGAATAGAGCTATTTGATAATGACATTTATGCATGCCATCTCAAGTGCCTCTATTGTTTCCTGATTTTCTAAGGTGGAGGATTCAACATTTCACCTCTGAAACCTCGAAATGGGAAGCCAAGAACTCAGGTGCAGCATCTTATGCAAATTGATCTGAAAGGATGGGGTGTGGGCTATTTGTCATCATTTCAGCAACATTGTCTCTTGCAAATGCTAAATAGTGTTGCTGGTAGGTTGTTCTGCTAGCTCTTGCCACACACAAGGAATTTGTAATATTGCATTATTACAACTTCGATTTTTAGAGTTTATGCAGCTGTCATGTTCTTTATTGTTCCTCTCTTCTTTCTGAAAAATTTCTAAGAGAAGGAAAGTAAGGGATTTAAAAGGAAGAGGGAATAGAGGATGAAGAAATGAGATTATGTGCTAAGATTTGGTGATGGCTTTGGCCTTTAAATAAAACAGTTGTTCCTTTTTTTACTTTATGGTTGGGACTGGGGATAATCTTTGAGAACCAGAAATTTGAGGAATTTGGTTCTGATATTTTCTCTCATTAAGGTTCATAAATAAGAGGATGAAAGCCATTCTTGAGTGTGCTTTTCTGGCTATTATCTAGTGCATTTGGGAAAAAGAAACAGTAGAACTTTAAAGACAAGACTGATTACTGAAGTATTTATACCTAGCTGAAAGTTCATCTTATCTCCTTGTTATGGTGTCTTTTTGTAGCTAGTTTGGGGATAATTTGCTGCCTAGTGTTTTACACAATTGCCTTTACTTGCTGTATGTGATGATTGGGCGTGTATTCTTTAATTTTTTTTCTGTCTCAATGAAAGGTTGTTTTTCAGTTAAAATAAAAAAACTAAGTTTCTTTTTGCTCATATATATTGTACTAGAAAGTGGTAGTCATATAATGCAATGGAGTTTGCAAATTCCAAATTTCCATCATGTTTCTAAAGCTTCTTCTTAGCAATTCCATAGCAAATTTATGAGAAAATTGGTGCTAACTAATGCTATATTTCTTTATGGAAATCATGCAGTCATCTCTCTCTCTCTCTTTTTTTTTTTTTTTTTTTTTGTTTTCCTTCCTGTAATAGGGCTGCGCGAATGGTTTGCACAAACAGATGAAAGAACTGCTCCTCCAAGAATACCGGTTATGGTAAATATGGCTTCAGCTACAGTTTCATCGCAGAAGAACCTGAAAGTCCAGGGGTCCAGTGTTCATGCTAGCTCTTCTATTGACCAAATGAATGCTGCAAATAGAAATTCTGTGATGTTGGATGAATACTCTGACGAAGACGAAGAATATCAAATACCTGAGAGTGAACAAGAGGTACAATTTGCAGTTATATTCAGTGTGGCTTTCTTTTTCTAATATTTAAATAATAACTGTTTTCTTTTATTATTAGGTCAAACAACACTTTTGGTCCCTAAATTTTCATGAAAATAACATTTTAGTTCATGAACTTTGCTTTGTAACGATTTAGTCCTTGTGCTTTCAATTTTGCAACAATTTAATCCTTGAACTTTAGTATGTAACAATTTGGTCTTTGTACTTTTAAATTTGTAACAATTTAGCCCCTACCGTGATTTTTTTTTTAAAATCAAAACTAAATGTCATTTTTTATTATTTTATGATGTAGACTTTGTATTTTATAAAAATATTGAGTCTCTAATTAGTTTATCGGTTTATTTATGCAAGAAATTTCATTAAATCTTAACACTAATTTCTACCATATGAATTAAATTGTTATACACTTTAAAGTACAAGGATTGAATTATTACATAGTAAAGTTCAAGAACTAAATTGTTATAAAATTGAAAGTTCAGGGACTAAATCGTTACAAACTAAAGTTTAGTGACTAAGGGTGTATTTGGAATACAGTTTCAAGTGTTTAATTTAAAAAATAAGTCATTTTGGAAAAAATTGAAGTGTTTAGCAATCACTAAAAATGGATTTTGAAGTGTATTCAAACCAGTTTTTATCAAAAAGAGTTTAAATAAAAATGAGTTTTTTGATAAACATTTTTTTTAAGTCGATCCAAACGGGCCCTTTGTTACTTTTATGAAAGTTTAGGGGCAAAGTAATTTTTAACCTTATTATTATTATTGTTATTTAGCACATTTTCCACCTTATAGCAGCTGTTTAAATTTTTAGGTCTACCCAAATGAGCAGGAGAATGATGTCAAGAAAGCAGGTAAGTTTTTATATAATCCAGAATTCTTATGATATTTGGGATAAATAATTGCTTAGTAGTGCTGATTTAATTTAATATGTTGATGATATAAGCCTTGGAAGAAGAATCAACAGATCGAATTGATTTATCCAGTTTCTCGGGAAATATAAGGCATGATGATCGTGATGGTTCTCGAGATTGCTGGAGAATTTCTGATGGGAACAACTTCAGAGTTCGTAGTAAGACCTTTTGTTTCGATAAGACTAAGGTACTTTAAACTTTTACTGTTGTTTACTAGGATATTCTTCTAGATCTGTTTCCATTTCCTAAGGGCCGATTCTGTTCAGACTTCAGAGAACACTTATGTCTGTGCTTAATGTTGTGTTTGAAGATTCCAGCTGGGAAGCATTTAATGGATCTGGTTGCTGTCGATTGGCTGAAGGACACAAAACGAATGGACCACGTTGCCAGGCGACAAGGCTGTGCAGCTCAAGTAAGTTCTTAGTTGTAATTGAGAAGTTGAGAGGTCGAGTCTTGTGTGCTTGTTTATTCAAAGCTACAAGTTTGTCAATCTCACTATCTTTGTAAACCTATAAATCTATCTTTTAGACTATACACTAATTTTTACAGCTCCCCAAATTATACAAAGGCTATGTCGACTTAAGCTTCTAAAACCTGTTTATTCGCACCATCCAAACGCATAGTACACAAATTCAATCTCTAGCTTATATTATAGAAACCTCAGTTTTCTTATCTTTTGTGGACTGCCATCTCCAAGATTATACAGTAAGGCAAGGCAACAAGATTCACCATCATTACTTGACCTTTTCGTATATTCAAATGGACTTGAAAGTTCTTCATTACTTCTATTTTTGTTAATGTTTGATGGGTTAAACTTTCCGTACATGTTTATTTCTTTAGGTCGCTTCAGAAAAAGGTCTTTTCTCTATCGTCATGAATGTTCAAGTAAGTTCTCTCTTTCATTTGCATTCAAAGAGGAAACTGTTTTTACTGTACTCTGAGTTCTGATGGTCGAGATAATGCTCTTTGTTCAGGTACCTGGTTCGACGCACTACAGCATGATATTTTATTTTGTGACGAAGGAACTCATTCCTGGATCACTTTTGCAACGTTTTGTTGATGGTGATGATGAATTTCGAAACAGTAGGTTAAAACTCATTCCATCAGTTCCCAAGGTAGTTTCTCCAGATTCCAGTCAATCTTCATTAAAGAATGCTTAGGTCCAAAATTTTTATATTTTCATGGAATTTAGTAGATCCCTTCTTTCATGGAAGAGTTTGGGATGACTTCAGGAAGAAGTGTTGCATCTTAATTCTAAAACCTAAAGTTAGATTATCATTATTTTAATGAAAATTCTTTCTCACCCAAAAAAAATAAAAAGGCAAATTGCAAAAACCACCCCTAAAATATAGTGGTTGTTGTAATTAGACCCTCAAACTTTCAATTGTAAAAATTGGGCCTCTAAATTTCTTCGAATGTTAAAATTGGACTCAAGCTTACAATAGTTGTAGAAATTGGACTGAGTGATACAAATTGCATTCTTAAACTAATACAAATGCTACGTTTATACAATTATATAAGTTTGAAGGTCCAATTTGACTCAATTTTAACATTACATAATTTTGAGGGTTTAATTTTTGAAATTGAAAGTTTAAGTGTCTAATTGCAACTACCACCATATTTAGGGGTGATTTTTGCAATTTGCCAAAAATAAAATAAAATCTCAATGTTGGTGCAACTCTGGATGGTCTGCGTCAATAACTTTCCATTAAAAATGCCAATGGATTAAGTACTTGATTTAAAAACCGTCATTAACTTTTAGCTGAGGTACTATTTTAGTGCAACTGGTGTTGTAATTTTTTCCCCCAAAGATGTTTGAGAATGAATGTTTTATAAGAATCCATTTTTGGATTCTGTTTATTAAAAATATATGAAATGTGATGCAGGGTTCATGGATTGTTCGCCAAAGTGTTGGAAGTACGCCATGCTTATTGGGAAAAGCAGTTGATTGCATCTATATTCGAGGGCCCAAGTATTTAGAAGTACAAACCCCATGACTCTTCGACTTCTAATTGGTTTTGGCTAAGAAAAAGAAGAGATTCATTAATATATTCAATCAATAGAGAAGATTCTTGTTTTCGATCTCACAAGCATTGTGACATTTATGTGTGATCTTTGTTCGTGCAGGTCGATGTTGATATCGGCTCTTCGACGGTTGCTAATGGAGTTTTGGGACTTGTCATTGGTGTAATTACAACACTGGTGGTCGACATGGCTTTCCTTATACAGGTTTGTTTTCAAACTTTGCAAAGGTTCTTGTCTTGTTGATGAAGAAGCAGTGTCGTTTCTTTTGCATGATCAATTGAAAGTTTTAACGTATGTTTGGTTATTGCTTATTTGCTTGAATGGTCTTTTGTTAAAACTAATATAGCAAAATATCATGTCTATCACGGATAAACAGTGACATTTTGCTATATTTGTAAATATTTTCAGCAGTTTTGCTATTTAAAACAATTATCCTTATAAACAAATAACTTTGAACTTTACTCTTTGTTTAGAAAATACCCTTTTATTTTCAAAAACTTCAATAGTACACCTCAAGTTTTATCAACGTTTCAAAACTATCATTGGAGTATAAATTCTTTAGAATTTTAAACAAAAATCAAGACTTAGAACTGTGTGGTGATGACCTAAAATGATGTGGTGATTTCAAATTTTCATTTTGTCACCTACCACACCATTTCATATCTCAAAATTCATCCAAATTCTAAAGAATTTCTACTTCACGGGTATTTTTGGAACATTTATGAAAGTTCAAGAGTAATATTGAAACTTTTGTAAGTGTAGGGGCATTTTTTAAACAAAGAATAAAGTTCAAGGGTATTTTTTATGATTTTACCTTAACATTTTTTTTTTTGTTTTTGTTTTTGTTTTTCAAAAATAAAACCAAACATATCGTGTTTGATTATAAAAAATGTTTATTAGTGATCTTGTTTTATTGGCCGTGCAATAATTTGAAAACAACAAACGGAAAAAAAAAAATCAGAATTTATTATTATACTTACAAAATTTTAGAGTGAGGGGGTGAAGATATGAATTAGAGAAAAAGAAAAAAAAAAGTTAAAAGTTAGACAGGAGAGAACTATAGATATGTTAGGGAAAAAAAAGAAGCTTTTGGGGGAAAATTTGAGAGAGTGGCAAGTGGCATTTTAGGGGGAGAACGAAAAAGTGGTTATCTAGAGAAAGATTGTATAGAGATATAAGCGGTGGAGAGATGTTTATAATAGGGATATGTTAGGGGAGGAAAATGAGTCAAGCAAGGGGGACAAAAATGAAAAGTATGTATGAACATGGAGATAAAAATAAGAGAGGGATACTATAGAGAAACCAATTTTAGGGAGAAAAGTTAAGATTGAAATATGATAAGGAGAGAAAAAGTTAGATTTTGGGAAAGAAAATGACAGAATATTTGAAAGTAATTTTAAAATGAGGAAATCACTTTTACTCATTTTTACTCATTCATGTTTGTTTTTTTACACTTTTTAATGTAATTTACGTACTATTAAAATTAATTTTGAATATCTAAATCCATGTTTGAAGTGATTTTGAAAGATTTTAGAATCACTATTAAGTGATTTTTTACCATTTTAAAATCATTCTCACACATGCTTTTAGAAATTTATTATTTTGCATTTTTTAAATTTACCCACAAGTTTTGTAGCCTCCACCCTTTAGTCATTCCTTCTGGCGTTTCAAATGATCTATCTCTCAACCCTACTAGAAAATAACTGCTTACTAGCTCACTCGTATTAAAAAAAAAAAAAAGAAAAAGAATTGGGTAATTATATTGAGTAGCATTTTTAGAGATAATAATCAAGTGTATAGTAACTTTTTTTTATAGCAAAATCTATCAATGTTAGACTTTAGCACTGATAAACTCCTATCAGCAATATGGTCTATCATTGATACAACAATATGATCTATCACCGATAAACTCCTACTAGTGATATGACCTATCATTGATAGGTCCCTACTAGCGATATGGTATATCATTGATAGATTTCGAACGCAAAATCTAAATTTTGCAATATATGCAAATTCTTTTGCATTGTACTACATCTGCAAATATTTGAGTCTGATTGCTATATTTGTAACTACCCTAAAACTTTTTATTGAAAATCTTAGTTAATGAAAAAATAAATGTTGGGTCAAACCTTCAAACTTAATAAATATGAAAAAATTGAAACTACAAACTTACATAATTGTAAACAGTTATAAGTTTCAATTTCATCATTTGGAGGTTTAATTTATGTAACTATTATAAGTTTGATGGTTCAATTTTAACATTTGTATAAGTTTAAGGGTATAATTGCAATTAACATTAGATATGGTTTTTGCAATTTGTCCAATAAATATTATATTTAAATATAAATGAATTAAAAGCAGTTATTTGTTTTTGGCGGTGTAAAAAATGTAGGCAAATACAACAGAAGAATTACCGGAGCGATTACTTGGAGCAGTACGAGTGTCTCACATTCAGCTCTCCTCTGCCATACCCGCTAACTTGGACTCTTGTCCATCTGATTAAATTTATGCAATTATTTTGCTTCTTCCTTCTACAAACTCTCATTTCTCCACCTCTTCATTTTCACTTCCTTCTCCCATTGCTTTCTTCTCTGCTCCACAACCTCAACCTCCACTTATAGGCGTTGTTTGTTTCATATATTTTTTTCCTATATATATATTTAAAAAAAAAAAAAAAAAAANCACTCTTTGAAGACCATACAATGTATTTTTATTATTATTATTATCTTTTTGGTGATTTTGAAGATAAGTTTCCATATTTCTTCGTGAGAATGTGTTAACTTTGCTCTATATCCATATCTTCACCTTTTAGAGAAGACAGAGGTTTCTATTTACTAATTTCTATAATGTAATAAACAAAGGGATAATATTTATTATTATTTTTTTTATGACCTTTACATGACATCAACGTTAAATTTATTTTGAATGGAAAAGAATGTCTCTTGCAAAAAAAAAAAAAAAACAAAAAAAAAAACTTGTACATTGATGTGGTATGTGTCAGTAAAAAAAATGTGGAAGCTAAATGATTATTTTGTAGAGGAGGCCGACATGGATCTTCCCTAATTCATTAAAAAATTTGGTTACCTCGTTGCTTAATAAGATAGTCGTGATTTTTTTGGATTGAGGATATGATGTTTGGACTCATTGACCTTAGAGGTCGAGTCTTGGCTTCAGATCGACTCCCTTCTTTCTCTATCATTAGATTTATTACTTTAATTCAAAATTATGCATAGGGGTGAGTTTTCACAAACTCTTTTTAAAATTTTAGAATTTAAACTAGTTTTAAAAAATGATAAGTTACTGTTGACATAAAATTGAGTTCAAATTTATTATATTTTTTTACTATCCATCACTTCACCTTTCCAAAGAAGACAAACCAGTTTAAAATTAAGGTGCTGTTGCCAAAAGTTCAATATTGTTTATTTAAAAGAAATAATCAGTTTTGATTTCAAAAGGAATATCATTTTGAGTTTTGAAAATAAGTATCTATTTTTAGATAAAATTGCTTTTCAAAAATAGTTATTTATATAAAGGTAAATAACAAGGAGATTCCTATGCTAAAAAAATGATAAATAATGAGATTTCTGATGTTAAGAATAGTGAAAATTTTCATAAAATATGACATCTGTTTGATGATAAATGAAAAGGAATATATAATTGATTCTTCTTTATTTTTTTTTAATATAATTATGATTATTATAAGAGATGCCAACACGAACAAAATTCAAACAACATAAACACACGAACAAAATTCAAACAACATAAACTATATACCGACTAAAATGTCAAAAGTTTGAATTCTCTGGTTAAATTTGTTGATTAGTATAACAATATTTTGTTTTTTTTTTTACAAAGTTCATTTAACCTTTTTTTATATAAAAGTTAAATTTTATTAGTTGAGAGAGAGATGAATAACTATGTTAAGGTAATTTTTGGATATTTACTGTTAAGTTTACTTTTAGAAAGATTATGTTAGGTCATTCTGTGGTTTTCCAACAAGACCAATATTTTACATAACGTTTGAAGAGCTTTTTAATTGAAAACTTCAGGTTTTAGTCTTCATTTCTTCCGTCTTCGTTTTTATAAAACTATCATTTTAATTCCTATATTTGAAAATCTGTTTAATTTTAGTTTATATACTTTCAATTGTCTAATTAAAATGCTTGTATTTTCATAAAATCTTAAATTTAGTCTCTTCAATTTTTTTTAACCAAAATTAGTTAAATAATAATAAAAATTTTCATGCAAGGAGATATAATATGTGAGTATGTTCTCAAAACTTATAGTAAAAACACTAATAAATAACAATAAATATATATATTTTAAAGAAATCAACAATAAACTAATAATGAGAATGAAGTTTAAGTTATATTAAAAGTGTAGGGACTAAAATTCAACTATTGAGAGTACAATGACCAAAATGATATTTAATCCAACTAATTTCTAAGTATACATTTTAAAAAACTGATATTTAAATATCTATTTTTTTTACAAATGACAAAAATGTTAAAGATATTTTCAAATACATTAAGACATAACTGTCTATCAATACTAAACAATGATAGAGATCGAATGGTGCTTATTACTAATAACAGTTACACTTTGCTATAATTATAAATATTTTGACTCTTTTTGCTATATTTAAAATAGATTTTTTTGGAAATATTTTTAAACAAAAATGATACCAATATTCTATTAAATACAATTATCGCCAATATAAAGAAGAGAATTGTTTCTTCTAATTCGATCACATTTCAAGATGTGCTTGATTCGCACAATTGAGTGACACGTACATTAGTTGGGTTGAATATTTCAAGTAGTTTGTGGTTTAGTTGTATTTTTTGTTGGGTCATATCTTTGTATTCGAGTGAATTTTCTTTTCTTCTAGGCCATAGAGCATTGTAGTTGTTTTTTATTTTTTAGAAAAAAACATAACTTTTTTTGGTTTTATTATTTATATTTAAAAAAAAAAAAAAAAAAAAAAAGTGGCAAATAGAAAAAAAATAGCTAGTGGCTGGGCTGCTCTATGGTCTATTACCTTTCTAGACTTAGGTGGGCTTTTTACCTTTTAGGAACTAGAGTCAGTTTGGTTCGTTACACAAAAGGGAGAGAAGCTAGCAAGAAGAGAATGCAGGAAAAAAAAAAAAAAAAAAAAAAAAAAAAGAAACCTTTTGGAGTGGATTTACAGTGAGTGAATAGCATTTTTTCTTTCCTTTTTTTTGATCTCTGAATATTGAAAGATGGGTCATAATTGTGCTTGATTATGTCCCCGAAACTGGGATAATTTGGTGATCCGTTCGGGTGAAGGAAAGGAGAGGGGGTTACAATTGTTAATTTTGGTGAAAGTGAGAAAAGTTTGAGCTGAATGAAGAGGGGGAAAAAAACCTTTTGGTGTGATGTAGCAAAGGTGTTGTTTTCTCAATACCCTCAAAGCTTTAGTATTGCCTGTAAGCACTTCGTTTTTTGGGGCTCTTGGAGGGAAATTTGATTTAGCAATATGCAACAAATAATCTTTGAACATTTCGTGGATTTGTAATTATGTTTTTATAGTACATTAAGTTTTATTTGATTTTCATTCTAATGTTTACATTTTGACCGAGTTTGAATGAGCAAGAGATTAGCCATAAACTATTGATCAAAATAATCTTCAGCTTAAATTACAAGTTCTTTGAACGTGAAATAGTGCTTAATGTGCCTTTGAATTTTAAAAAATTTATAATAGGTTTTTAAATTTTTGAGAGTGTCTAATAAGTACATGTGCTATTGATAATGTGTCTAACAAGTGTTTGGACTTTGGTAGATTTTTTATCTATTCTAAAATTAACTTTTAGAAATTTATTGAACACTTTTAAGGTTTGAAGATCTACATGATGCAAATTTGAAAGTTTCAAAATCTATTAAACACTTTTTTAAGTTTAAGTTTAAGAATTATTAGATAAATTCAAAAGTTAAATTGTTTGATCTTTTTAATAGGTTGTCTTTGGAAAATTAGGTAGTGGAGAAGACTTCGAAAGGAGGTGAATTTGGTCTTGGAATCAGTGAAAACAAAGGTTTTAAACTATGTTATTAGGCATTTCTACAATTTTATGGACGTCAAATATTTGATAAGAATATACAGATTATGTCGATGTAGCATTTACCGGAAAAGACTTTGATGCTAAGGAACAAAGCATCATCCTCTTCACATCACAATGAACGGTAATACCGACTAATATAAGACCTACAAAAAAAAAAAAAAAAAAAAAAAAAAAAAAAAAAA
>QLSR01000048.1:28910-45218 GCA_031780015.1 Citrullus colocynthis
AAAAAAAAAAAAAAAAAAAAAAAAAAAAGGGAAACTGCCAAATAGAAAATGTATGTTACTACATTTCATCATTCTACTATTTCAACATAAAGGGATTCTCTCTCTTTGCTTTTTACTATCTACCTATAGTCACTGGAAGGCCACATTTTTCCTTTCAATGCCCACAACTAAGGCCTTCGACCAGTTCTAGACCGATTCTCATTTCTCCCTCAAATGGCTCAATTAATGAGCTTTATTCAATGCAAAATGAAACAATTTACCAAAGGTGTCCACAAAGAGGAGTAGACTTTTTTTTTTTCTTTTTATTTTATAGAATCGACCACTTTCATTGAGAGAAAATGAAATAATACACGGGCATACAATAAAACAAGCCCACAAAAGCAACCCCTAGAGAAAGGGTCTCCAACTAAGTAAGATGATACCTAGGGGATAATTACTTATTTTGTTTTTGAATTTACATCAATAAGTTTGTAGCATGTTCAAGAAAGGCTTCACACTTGACTGTTGGAAGAACCTGTCTTGACATGTGTGAGTTCAATTTTAGCTACCTTTAAACTACTACTTTTCCATCAAGTCTCGTAATATTTACACTCAGTGAAATAGCACTTACAAGCAAGCAATTGGAAATAAATACTTCTTTTCATCGAATATTAAAAAAAAGAGGGTTGTGGCTACAATAACGAAGTAAATATGCAATAAACACAAATGCATCTTTCACCAAAATGAAAAGAAAAAAAACGACAAAGCGAATTTGACAAATATACCTGTGGTTTCAATAACAATATGATCAAACTTGTCTCGTTTTTTCTTGACCAACTCCAAGAGCATTTTAACCAGATCACCTCGCACGGTGCAGCAAAGGCATCCATTATTAACCATAACAATGTCTTCAGCTACGGAAGAGTGACTGGCAACCAAAGATCCATCAATATCCACCTCACCAAACTGTAAACATTGATCGCAGCTTGAGCAATCTATTAGATGAAGAATAAATTGTGCATAATATTGAACATTTTCTTATCCCTAGAATGAAATAACACAGCATAGGCGAGGCTGAGAAACAGAGGGGAAAGTTAAAGAAGCCGGCCAGAACCCCTCAAGGGGAATAGTGCAGAATATACCTCATTTTCAATGACAGCAATTCGCTTGCCATGTTGAGATGTTAGAATATGATTGAGGAGAGTCGTCTGAAAATAAAGTAGCAAATCAAATTATACCAATCAGAAATAACAATGAAAGTAAGGCAACTGAAAAGCACAAACTTCACTTCTTCCTTCAAGAACGAAGTACTATATCATAGTGAAGGAGTGTTTGTATCATCATAGCGAAAATTAATCACTCATCATTAATATCAAAATGCCTTAACCAGAGGTACCGTTTGTCGACCGATTGCCGACAGAGGAACTATTCGCAAACAGCAGAATCAACTACAATTCTAGCAAGTTCTGAAGTTGAAAAGATGCTCATACTTCGCATATCAACAATCACACAAAAAATTAGCGAACATAAGAAGAAAGAAAGAAATAGAACCTTTCCAGAACCGAGAAAGCCAGTGATCACAGTGGCGGGAACGCGAGTATCAGAACCGAGAGCAGGAGCACCAGAATCTTCAGAACCAGAGACGAAACTTCTGGAGTATGAAGGGAAGGAATTTGGACGATTACATGAAGTGGAATCTCGAAAAAGAAGAGAACAGAGGTTTTGGAGAAGCGGAGAAGAAGAAGAAGAAGAAGAAGAAGAAGAAGAAGAATGGAGGCGAGGTTGAAAGAGGTACTTCGGTGAAGTTCTGCGAACAAGAAAGGCAGTCGCCATTATAATGAGCTCTTCGAGTACTTGGAGAAGGAGAAGCTACGGGTGCTATTGGAGTTTCTGAATTCATAAACCCTATGCTCTAAACCTCAGTCTTAGGAGTTGGCAGAACCAAGAAGGCACAATATTGTTTGTTTCCTTTTCTTTTAAATAGAAATAGTTTCCAGTAATAATTAAAATAAATTAAATCAAATTAAATTTTGAACAATTGCAAATATAGCAATCACTCCAACTAAATGCAATAATTCAAAATTTAAATCCAATTAGTTATCGGAGTAATAAACTAGTCTATCAGCAATAAAGTCTATTTGTAAATTAATTTATAAATTTTATCGTTGATAAATTTACTATATTTATAATTTTTTTGAAAGAAGGACTTAATTAGGATCAATTACAATTACCCTTCAATTTCTCCAACGAAACATGAGGACGAAAAATTAATTAAAATAGGAATCAGTTGAAGTAAAGAGATTTTAAAGTGTTTGGTTAAATTCAAAATCGTTGCATAAGAAAATAACATTTAAAAGTGAAGTTAAACATTTACTTCGTTTTGAATTATTAAATACATGTTTGAGATTTATTTTGTATGTGACAATAATGATTTTACTAATTTAAAAATCAATTTCAAACATACCAATTAATCTCTCATTTTCAATTTTCAATTAAAAGAAAACGAACATATAATTGAAAAAAAAAAAAGGAGTTTAATCAATTTCAAAGTTTTATTTATGATTCCAAACTTTCACAAAAGTAAAGTCTTCGAACTTTGATATGTAACGATTTAATCACTATATTTTCAATTTTGTAACAATTTGGTCTTTGAATTTTTCTATGTAACAATCTAATGCTTATACTTAAAGTTTGTAACGATTTAGTTCCTATTGTAAAAATTAATGTTAAAATTTAATAAGAATTCTTACATAAATAAATCAATAAACTAATTAGAGACTCAATATTTTTGCAAAATACATAACCTACATCACAAAATAATAAAAATTCACATCTAATTTTCAAAGTACAAGGACTAAGTTGTTACATACTAAAGTTTAGGAATTAAATTGTTACAAAATTGAAAATACTAAATCGTTACAAACTAAAATTTAAAGATCAAAATGTTACTTCCATAAAAGTTTAGGGATCAAAAGTATTTTTAACCTGCTTATATTTTATTATTATGGGAAGATAGCGATGTAATTTAGTTTTAAATATTCGATCTCAAGAAAAAGTATTGGTATGTTAGATGGTTATATGTAACACGAGCAAGTTAGCCTTTTAAATAGCATTTTTGAAGCAACAAATTCATAAATTTACAATTGCAAGAAAAAGTTCATTAATTTTCTATCAATAAACAAAATCAAATAAAACATTTTGTCATAAACTAAGTATCTACTTCGATTGATTTCAGAAAATATATTTTTCAAAAAACTTATTTTTATAAGAATTTTTTTTGATAAAAAAGAGTTTAAAATACACTTCAAAATCTATTTTGAGTGGTTGCCAAACACTTAAATTTTTTCTCAAAATGACTTATTTTTCATATTAAACACTTGAAGATATATTCTAAAAGCACTCTTAATTATTGCATCAAATAAAACATTTTGTCATAAACTAAGTATCTACTTCGATTGATTTAAGAAAAAATATTTTTCAAAAAACTTATTTTTATAAGATTTTTTTTGATAAAAAAAGAGTTTAAAATACACTTCAAAATCTATTTTGAGTGGTTGCCAAACACTTAAATTTTTTCTCAAAATGACTTATTTTTCATATTAAACACTTGAAGATATATTCCAAAAGCACTCTTAATTATTGCATCAAATAAAACATTTTGTCATAAACTAAGTATCTACTTCGATTGATTTAAGAAAATATATTTTTCAAAAAACTTATTTTTATAAAATTTTTTTGATAAAAAAAGAGTTTAAAATACACTTCAAAATCTATTTTGAGTGGTTGCCAAACACTTAAATTTTTTCTCAAAATGACTTATTTTTCATATTAAACACTTGAAGATATATTCCAAAAGCACTCTTAATTATTGCATCAAATAAAACATTTTGTCATAAACTAAGTATCTACTTCGATTGATTTAAGAAAATATATTTTTCAAAAAACTTATTTTTATAAGATTTTTTTTGATAAAAAAAAAAGTTTAAAATACACTTCAAAATCTATTTTGAGTGGTTGCCAAACACTTAAATTTTTTCTCAAAATGACTTATTTTTCATATTAAACACTTGAAGATATATTCCAAAAGCACTCTTAATTATTGCTCTTGTGATTTCTTTTAATCTCATGGTAAAATTAAATAAAATATCATGTTATTAGTTATAAGCTAAATTTTTCTTCTTTTAACTATTTAAGCCACCATTTGAACCACCATCTGTTTTCAAGACAATACGAAACACATCTAGAATATAAATGAGGAATAATTAAGAGAATATTATATATAAGAAAAATACACAAAATGTCACAATAGGATGTCTCTCATCGTTCTATTTTTCTTTTTTCTTTTTTTCTTTAGATAAGAATATATCCCTCGTTGTTGGAATCTTATCCGTCAATGAGGACACACAAACACGGTGAATGCCTTTTGTATAGAGCATTAAGTGGGTGTTTGGATAAAGACTGGAGAAGAGTGGGGTT
Organism: Citrullus colocynthis; assembly: GCA_031780015.1. NCBI lineage: Eukaryota > Viridiplantae > Streptophyta > Magnoliopsida > Cucurbitales > Cucurbitaceae > Citrullus > Citrullus colocynthis. The sequence continues at coordinate 33,366 of QLSR01000048.1, forward strand.
GTGAACTCCCATCCTTATTTGGCCAAAGAATTTGTGTGTCCCACTACTAAAAAAACATCAATTTTATACCTCATTAGTAACCCTTACACCATTGTATTTTTTCTCTTATGTCATCAATTTGGCACCACTGAATTCATTGGTGTTTTGAGAACAATCCCCCCTCTTTTGATCCAATCGATTGGGCAATTTTTTTGGTGGAGAATCTTTCAATAGTAAAAGTGGGGCAGGTCAACCAAGACCCTTCTTCTTCCTCCGTTGAGGCCAAGTGGGCATCCCCTCCTTAGGGTTCCTTTAAGGTGAATTCTAATGCATATGTAGGAAGCGGTGATGTGGGTCTTAGGTGTGATTACAATGGTGAAAAGTTTGATGGTTTTTGAGAAAACCTAGCCTTTCATCGGTTATGTTGAGATTGTTGAGACAATGGTTCTCTACAAAGCTATCTTTAAGGCCCTTGAGGATGGTATTTTTCCTCTTTGGGCTAAATCTGATTCCTTCATTCTCTAGAATATTTTAAATGGATCTTCACATTATGATGATGAAATTCAATATTTTGTAAACTCTTTGCATAATCTACATCATAGAGGGGCAATCAAAGGTTTTTCCTTTGTTAATCACAATTGCAGTTCCATTGCACGTGTGCTGTTTCTCATGCCCACAAACATCAACTGATATCTATTTGGCTTAAAGATCATCCACCATGGTTGGATTCCCTTCTAAACATTGATTGTTTTTTTTCCTAACTTGTTTTTTTCTTGTTTCTAAACATTGATTGTTTTTTTTCCTAACTTGTTTTTTTCTTGTTTGTTTCTGTGAAAGAACACAAACAAAAAAACTCACTATGGGCCCCCAAAGAGTTCACAACTCCCAGAGTTCATAATTCCATGGAGTTCAAATAAACATAGGAATCCACCCGCCTCAAAGCTGACCCGAGCATAGCAGGAAGGCAGCCAAATAGACTATTACAGTGAGTCTAGAGACTACTAAAGGCAAGTATCATTCCGTAAGAATCTAATATTTCTTGCAAAAACAAACGGAGTGGCTAATATCTTGCATTCCTTTGAAATAAACACAAGAATCTCAACGTCTATCTCAAAATTTGAGATTATTGTAAAATTACATGGTTCTAAAGGGTTAAGGTTAAGGAGTATGTTTACATCAAATGAAAATTACATTGTTAAGTGAGCTCTACTAGGAAAGTTTTGAGATCAATTATGTGAGTGCTCTAACAACAATGTAAATACAAAAGCAGCAACAACTAAACAACGGGTCGGGTGAAGATTAAAATAAAAGAATACTACACAGTATCATTATCAGGTGGTTTTTGCAACTGAATGTAGTTAGAAAGAGAGAACTTGGGAGGAAGAACCATCAATGGTTCATCACCTCCCATTCTTCTCAGTGCCAATCCAAGGGAATAACCCAATGCCCGTGAAACCGACACAGCGACTGCGTTCCCAACTTGACGGTATCTGCAGCATTGATATTAATACATGGAGAGACTTTGAGATCCGGTAAAAGAGATCAATTATACATCTTAACCTCTCTTTGATAATAACCATTTTGTCTTTATCCAATTTATACAATTTACTCTCAGCAAATCTAAAAAAAGCTTAAAAAGTTATATCCTTTTGTTTGTTCAAAACAAAAAACTCATAAAGGCATCTGTCTTTTGCTTTTAGAAATTTGGCAGGGATTGAGAAAGCACTTCCAAAAACAACTAGAGATCAATAAGGCTCCATTTGTTAACCATCTCATTTTTTTGTTTTCTTACAATGGTTTCCATCTTTCTTAATTAAAAGAGTTGAGAGTTGAATTTTCAGCCAAATTCCAAAAACAAAAATAAGTTTTTAAAAACAATTTTTTTTAGTTTCTAAAAGTTGGCTTGGTCTTAAAAATATTAGTAAAAATAGAATATCTGGTCAAAGCAAGAAATAAAGACATAAATGAGATGTTTATGGGCTTAATTTTCAAAAACAAAAAACCGAATGGTTACTGAATGGGCCTAGGTTGTTAGTAAAACAATCTAATTTTTTAGAAAACACAGTATTGTTTCTCACATAAAAACAAAAAGAATGTTTAGAAAAACTTGGTTAATATAATTTTGTGGTACACTTTTGAGAGGAAGAATATCTGGTCACTCATTCCAAAGTCTAGAGAGTAATAAAAATGTAGAGAGAAAAGTACTGACCTCTCTTTGACAGATCCAGAGAATCTGTAATAATCAGGAAACCCTTGCAATCTTGCATATTCTCTTATGGTGAGGACTCGATCTTGTTCTGGGTGTAATGCCACCTATAATATAAACTAGCAAACAATTAGAACAAAAATATCCTACGAGATTTAAAAACTCTAGGCCGAATTAACAACATTTTACTTCTTCCATTTTTTGACCCTTTTTCAATGAAAAAATGTTGATTTTTTTTATTAAATTGTAGTCTAGTATTATTATCTCTCTTTGAAATCAAAGAAGAAAGAAGAAGTGGTATGGTAATCGCTCTCCATTGCTTTTTCTTGGAAATTGTATTGAATGATAAAATGTTGAACATTGGCACAAGTTAGTTTGTTTTATCATATCAATATGCAAGCCAAAGAGGACAAACGCTAACAACCATAAGTTTAGATACTATTTTGGTCTCTAGACTTTTGGGTCTGGTTCATTTTGGTCCATGTATTTTCAACTATTGTTTATTTTAGCCTTTACCCATTCAAAATCTCTATTATTTACTTTTGAAAAGGGATCATTTTAGTACATTCATTTTCATTTTTGTCTCATTTTTTCTATCAAAATTTTAGCTCCCTAAATTTCTTTAAATATAGCCACAAATCTATAGAGAGGTTTTCATGGTGTGCATAATTTAAGTTACTTCTGCAAATAGGGATAAAAAATGATTGGAGACCAAAATGGATGAAAGTTGAAAGCACAGGGACCGAAATAAACATTACACAAGGACAAAAAGAGCCAAAACAGAAAGTACGGAACGAAAGTAGTATTAAAACCTAAATTAAATGATATAATCCAAATATAGCATTTGGAGACTTTTGACATATGACAAGAGTTAAAACCATCATCAGAACGAAGAAACAGGAAAAAAGAAGACAAACGTTATCACATTAACTGTTCAAGAATGGCAATTAGGAGAAGATGAAACCTGGTTGTGACAACTTGGGAAAGTCACGACTGTGGGCACTGTCTCATCCCACCACAGCCTGCCAAATGGTCTGCACAACCACCATATGAGAGAGAGAGAGAGAGAGAGAATCCAAAGGAAATATGAGCAGCTACTTGAATGAAAGATAACAAACCTTCTAGACTTTCCTTGTTCAAAAGTGAAAGCATAGTCTGGTACCTGTTTTTTATTAAACATGGCGGTCAGTTGTTTGGTAGGACTGATATTACAACATCCAAACATAAAGATGACAATAATAACATTCAATTTCAATCAATGCATAAATTTTGTTTACTACCAGCCGTTTCACGTCCACCAAGTCAAAGTACAACTTCTATGTTTTTTTTAATAGATTAATTAAAATTTGACCTTAAGTTCTAGTTTCATTCTGTTGAATCCCCGATCAATTTAAATTTCTATTTTTAACAATTTGTAGCTAGCTGAGAACATTGGTTCTTGTGATTAAACAAGACTATTTTATAAGCTTTGGTTCTTAGTTCTGACTGTGTTTGAGCATTTGTATGATTTTATTGGTTAAATTTTGTGTAATTGATTGGTTCTATTTTCTAGAAAATGCATAAGTACGTTTCTAGAAAATGCTCTGATAAAAGAAGGCAATTCCTTGCTACTAGAGCTTCATTAATACAAACAAGTCAGCTGTTCTAGAAAACATGGAGGTAATAGACTCTAAACAGCTTGAGAAATTTCATAGTGAAATTTAGAGAACTAACCATCGATTTTCCAGATGGTAGTAATACTTCGTTATCCTTATCTCTCCGGACAACATTGTCAGTCCCCACAATTACACCAGGGAGATCCCTGAAATTTGCCCCCTATATACAATCTTCGTGTAAGAAGGAAGAAGAGCTGAATGATAAATTCAACTGTAAAAATTGTATTCGATTACCTTTCTCTTTGGAATGTTACAAACTCGCAAGTAGTCATCTTCGCTTAATAAGTGTGGTTGATGGTCATAAAGTGAATCTGTACTTTTGCTGTCTGTTTCACATCCTGTCATCTCTGTTCAAACAATTAAAAATATCAAAGAGAAGAGAAGGAAAGAAATAAGCATGAGTACTTAAGTCATATTTCTGCATTCATATACGGGTTGCAGAAAATGCATCTACTTTTCTTGTTTCTTTAATTAATCTTCTTTTCATATTAAAAAAAACATGTACGGGTTCATTCATTCTCCGAGTTGTTAACAAGCAGTGATATTTTGAAAATGAAGAAATCAGTTATTTGAATGAAATCCTTCCCGATAGATTAAAGTAATTGAAACGATTGTTGTAGAATGATGATTGATATTGTCACCATATTTAGACGATCTTATATATCGTTGGAATTCTGTTTCAGGCGGCTTTTCATACGGCATTTTTTCCCGAGACTCTGAATTTGAGACCTGCAGAAGTTAACCAAACGGAATATCAAAATGATCCTTCTGGTTAGATGATAAAGGAATAGAATTTGAAGTCCAAAACAGTGAAAGTACTGCTGGGAGATCAGAGATGGCGTCTTGAAGAAGAACAGCTTTTTCAAGTTCACGGGGTTGGTCCTCATCATAAGCAACTGTATTTCGCTGCAAATATGGACCAAAAAATATAAATATCAAATTAAAATAAATGGAAAAATCATACATTCACTTGCTCCGACAAAGATTACCTCAAACTCAGGTGGGGGCCAATATCTAACAATTACTTCATGCGTTGGAAGTGGAAATTGAGGGAGTTTCTATATATCACAAATGAAACTTAATGAAAAAAACGCGTAACGAATTCAAATTTGATAATGATCATAAGTTCCTGACTAAATTCAACCTAAATATCATAATGTAAAGAGTAAAGTTCACCTCACTAGGATGGGCACCCCAAAGGAAAACACGCAACCGAAACTGTGGGAGGCCGAAACATCCAGCAGCTATTGTTCCAAGTCTTGCTTGGTAATTCATATGTACCAAACGACTCACTGCATATCGTCCAAGAGAAGCTTGATTGAATCTCAAAATGTCAGTCACATTTTCCATCAATACATATTTAGGCTTTAAAAATTTCACTATATCCATGAAAATAACTATCTGGCGGTTTCGTTCATCATCCATAGGACAGTCGACGTTTCTAAAGCGATTATAGCCACTGATCCCTTGGCAAGGAGGACCTCCACAAATAACATCGACATCTCCCTGACAAAACTTACTCATTAGAGTCGATTGAAAAACTCATACTTAATAGTACTGTAGGAAAATATTCCCACATACAAAGTGAGTAGGACTACTTACAGGGAGTGGCAAAATTTTTTGTCTCAAACCTCTTTTCACAAAATCCTGAATTGCTTCTTGGCAGTTGCTGCAGAAGACAAATGATGAGAGGGGGAAAAACAGTGAAAATGGTTGGTAAACTAAAGGTGAAAATCAATAAAGAATAAGGATGAGTATCGACCTTAAACCTTCAATTGGTTCCCATGTATCTTCACTTGGACCATAGCCTTTCCAATGCACCTGATGAAAATACAGAACATTTGATTATGAATGTAAAGAAAAGCACCAAAATAACAGGAGGCAACAGATTGACCCATAAAACAGATTCACACCTCCCAAAGCCATGTCTTGTTTATAACCAAATGAACGATCATATCTTCTAAATAGAGCTTGGACAAGTAAATTTGCTTAAAGGGTGGAGTTTAGAAGTGGCAGTTTATGAATTTATTCAATTGGAAATTTTACTTCAAAAATCAGCCATAAGTCACTCTACGACTTATTCAATTGAGAACTAGAAGCAACATATCAAGCAATGACTCTTCTAGTGGGCCAGAATTTGGAAAAGACTGGAAAAAGGAACACAACAAGGAAAATTGAGGACTAAGTAGAGAAGAAGAGAAGTGGACAAGTTCACCATTATGTTCCACTAGAAAGAGGTAAATTATTTACCATAAACTTTAATCCACGCTTGCCTGTTCTGGTTGGATCACCATAACAAATGTCAACTAAGCTCGAGACCTCGAACTCAGAAGTTGGAAGTTCATCTTCATCATTGGGGGACGTCAAATTATTATCAGGTTTTGACCTTAATTGTCGTGATCTCTCTGATTCATTTGCCTTATAACGTTTACATAGTTTTTCCCACTCCTTTAATAAGTCCAGAAAATCCTCAGCAGTTTCATTTCTGACCTATTACAAACCAAGTTCCATTTTAAATATCTAAAATAACCGAGGAAACAACTTTCTAAAACTTAATAAATGATGATCCATACTCACATGTGTTTCTGGATGATTCAGTCTCAAGCTCTCACATGCAGACTTACGGCTATCAACAGCCCATCTCTAAGACAAGAAAATTGAATGAAGTTGAATGTGCTGAAGACAGCAAAAGTTTTAACTGCTCAGAATATAAAAACTAATTATAAGAACGGCTACCGTAATGAGGCCAACAGAAGAAAGTTTGGCACCAAGGCATAGTCCAGTTGACATTCCCCCACATCCAGAGAATAGATCTAATAATTCTAACTCAGCCTTCTTGGGAATATTCTCCAAAGTGTTCAATGAGGATGATACATGAGAAGTTTCAATGCAGTTGGTTGGTGCTGTGTCAATGTTCTTAAGGGATTCATCTAATGGAAAATAAAACATGTAGCGCTCACTTATCAGATAATACAATTCAACATAAAACCGTATATCCTAAAAATAAAAATAAAAATTGCACAAATGAGATAACTGTCATAAAATAAAAAAGATAATAATAATAAAACATAGAAAACCAACACTCAGTACTTTTTACCACCCTTGGGCTACAAAAACCATGCCCAACACTTTGCAGTACTCAATCTTCAGTCTTGGTAAAACTTGTAACTTGGGTTGACGCCAGATTCATAACTCCGTTGGTAACAGAAGTAAGAAATATAACCAAAAAAAAAAAAAATTGATTGAACTCAAACTTTAGAGGGGAAAAAACACAGAAAAGATGAGTATGGAAACCAAATTGAAGCATTCCAAGTGTAAAATTTAAACCTCATTTTAAAAGTATCCATTAATAGTGAAGAATCAAGAAGAGACACTTATCTCTACCATATGATATTATATGCCCAATAGTAAATACACTCACCATCTTTCAAGGTGCGAAAAGTCGAATAGTCTACGCAGTATTCCATGTCATAATAGAAATCAAATGAAGATGCAGAGTTCGATTTCTGACCTACCTGCAACAAGTGCACATTAGTTCTGAAGGGGATGAGGCCTTACATGCCTACAACAATGTTCAAAAATAGTGATGGCGGTGTCAAATAAAATCAAGTTTGAGACAGAGGGATTGTGAAGCATGCATACCCTGGGTTTTACTTGTTTAATATTAACTTTTGAAACAATACAATCTAATGGATTGTCATTCATAACCGTTGAATAAAATAAACGCCTTGGGTCATGAAAAGCACCCTCTTCCTGTATAACCTGAGAAATGAATTAGAATTACTTTAAGGTACTCCTAAGAACAGTTGGATAATTAGTTATTAGTAGAAAATGAACAAGAGTGAACTGGAAATTTAACTCACTGTATCTTCTACTCTATAAAACCATTGTCCTCTGAAATAGTTGTCCCCATCTGTTGTTTTGAAAAATTCTATAATCGTCCCAACATGATTTTTTTCTCCTTCACCCTGTAGCAAATGCTTTGCATAAGCATTACCATATGAAATACAAGATGATTTACCATCGAGAGAGAATTCAAAAACTCCCTTCATGCAACATTTGTCATCTGATAATCAACATGATTTAGCAATGAAAGAATATAGTAAATTGAAACTAGGGAAACAAGATAGAGATATCTTTTTTCTCCTCATGAAAAGGATAACATCAATTTTGATTGGGAATAAAGATGTTTCAACAATGAAACAAAATGCTGATGAAAGTGCATTTCCTTTTCTTCCTAATCCTAAACAATGTTATTAAACTAGTATTGAATTAGAGGCCATTTACCTTGATGTATACACAATCTCCAAGACTGAAAACAGTATTTGCAATATTGGCTTGAGTATAATGGCAATCCACATTAACCACAATCATATCTTCATCATCATCACTGTAAAACATCGTAAGATGAAAATGATTGGCTAAAGTGAAACACGATTCTTAATTAAAAAAGAACTCAAATATTACAAAACCACTTAAAGGATAGGCTTAAGAACTAATTATTCCTCACCTTTCTGTCGCCTTCCGCTCCTTAGAAATTTGATTCTGCATGTTCCAGAACAATTATGGGTCAGGATACAAATTTAATGGGTAGTGCAAAGCACATTGGATAGAGCTATATAAAGCAAAATTTCCAATTAATGAGATACACTGATGCAAAAATCAGATCAGGAATATTACTAAAGAAGATAGTGTGCAAGACAAAACACAAAAAGCAAGCCTTAATGGCAATTCAAATTAAACAAGTGGTTATCTCAAAGGCATTATGGGAACAAAAAGCAGACCACATCTCCAAAAGTAATTTTATCACATACTATAAGAATTAATCTTCACGAGTAGAGATTTAAAAGAAGTGAATTATTTTATTGAAATACTTAGTATTAAAATAACTCTTACCAAATAAAAGCATTTCAACTTTGTTTTTAGAGAACAAATATCAAAGACTCCACAAAGTGTGGTTCTTAGATTTCTGATTCCAAAAATGAAATATGAGTAGTACGGGTAGGCAAGCTGTAGATTGTACAAAAAAAGATGATTACCTTCATTTCATAGCGCCATTTCCATCTCTGTTGAGCCTCAACAGCAGGAACTGGATCTCCAACAAAGAAAGAAGTCATTTTGCTTACATTGTTTTTCTTGTCAGCACCAGAAGAATTACTAATTTTGTCTATCCCTGACTCTAGAAGTTCAGAGGAAGAATGTCTGATTTTATTAGTTTCAGTCCCACATGCAAACGTGGACGTTTGATTATCTAAGGACTTGGATTGCTCATTTCCACATGAAGATAATGAAGGTCTTGGAGATCTACTTAATGGCTTGTGAATTTTCATATCAAATCCACTACAATAATCAACATTGCAATTACATTTAGAGTCTGAGGAAAGCCTTGGAGACCTTCTTAAAAGCTTCTCAGCAATTAAATGAGAGTTGCAACTGAAGAGTTTAGGCTCTTCTTCTTGATTTCTACACAGTAAGCTAGGTGATGGTTCGTCTTCTAACTTGTGACAAAATCCTACATTGAGTTTTGAAGTTCCTAACATCGAAGAAATTATTGCTTCATTAATCTCTTCTTGCTTTAAGAAAGATAATTCTTCTGTGTCTAATTTTCTTGATGAACTCATTTCAGCATTGCAGACTGTCAATGGTGCATCAAAGCTGTCTTTCTTAGGAGATTTAAGCTTTCTTGAGGAAATCTTCTTCGATGAAGACATATTACATCCAATTTCATTTTCTACTTGATTAGATGAAAATCTTGGAGATTTCCTAACGGACTTCTGTTCCATGCCCTCCACATTTTTGGCTACATCATTCCCCGCTCTTTGTCAACGGAGATGCAAAATTCAATTAGAAATGGAATTTAGATTCAGCTGCATTGAACCAATATTAACCCCAAATAAAAGTTTGTAGATCATAACTCACTTAGAGGTCAAGCATTGTTCAGTAGCCTTTTCACCCTGTAAAATTCAGTTTCCAATTCAGCAGTAAAACAAATCCGTTCAATAAGCTCGTCACCAAGAAACAGATGATAAAGTAACTCGCAACGCTTGTAGGCCATACAGTAACAGTAGCAGCATCAACAAGAAGTTCAGACTTCAAGAATTGCCGGAATACCTTTTAATCATAATTGAAAGAAATTGCTGGATTACTCTATTAAACAATTATATCTCTTTCACCAACACTGATTTAGAATGTTAGTTTAACATATGATGACGTAATAACTTATTGTAACCAATTAAAATCTGAGTCTTTGAACTGTCTACTGACTTCTATAAGTTTTTTAATTATAATGATGTAAAAGAAACATCTCACTCTCATAATATAATACAAGATTTTCATCGACGAAAGACTATATAAACTTATTTCTCTGTAAACAAAAATGACAAAAAGAACAAATTTAAAGAATAAAAAACTAAATAAAAAAAATAACTCCAACTACAACACTCTATAAAATGAAGGTTGGGGCCATGTGTTATTAACTCCAACTCCAGCTCTCTATAAAATGAAGGTCATTTTCGTAAGAGTTCATAATTGACGGCTTTTTTTTTTCGAATTGACGGCTTATTGTTATTTAGTTTCGTCAGTAGCTGAGGTTTATAGTTCTAATATTAAGGCCATTCGATAACTGTTGTTTTTTAGTTGTTGGTTATAATAAGTTTAGAAATGCTACTCTCACTTTCAGTTTTTCTTTTTTTTTTTCTTTTTTCTTTTAACCTACATCAAAATAATATTTTGAAAATCTAAACTAAGCGGTTAAAAAAATAATAACAATAAGATAAAATAAATAAAAGAAGAGGATAATCTAAAGAGAGAAGACCAAAATATTTACAAATATAGCAAAATTTCACAGAATTATAAATATTTTCAACAATTTTGCCAATTAAAATAACTTTCCTTTTGAAAAACTGGTTTTTCTTTTTAAATTTTCTCTAACAATTCGAAAGCTTCTTACAAAATGTGAAAGCTTTTAGTTAAATAACAATAATGAAAAAAACAAATCAGTTGATCAGCCGGACATTATTAACAACAAAAATTTCAAGCCTCTTGTAAATTAAATAGCAAAAAACAAATGATATCGAGATTATCGTAAATTGAAAAGAAAAAAGAAAAGTGATATTTATTTATTGAAAATTATTAGAAATAAAAAAAAAAAAAATCAAACTACTTACAAATACTATCCAATCCAATCTATCGCGTCTCTAATAGAAAGTAAAATTTTGTTTTCAACAATTTTTCTATTTATGAAAGTGTCTCTTTATTTAAAGAAGTAAAATAGTGTGGGATTGTTTCAAATCAATTTTACAGAAAAAAAAAATCAAACTAAAACAACTTTAATTTTGATTAGTTAGTTATAACCTCAATATTCGCAATTAAAACCCAAAAATAATAAAAGAAAATTATTATAAATGGAAAAATATCAAAATATTTACAAATATTAAAAAAAATTCACGGTGACTTTTATCACTAAACGATTAAATTTCTAATTTTTTTATATTTGTAAATATTTTAGTTCATTTTGCTATATTTGAAAACAATCAAATAATAAATATTTTAATTTAAACATGAAATTCTATAGATGTAACAATTTATACCTTCAAAAACTATTATATGCAATATATAATTATATTTAATAAATTTTTTAATTTTTATAAGTAAATCAATTTAAATCATTTCTTAGTTCTTTTATAAAAATTGTCAATATATCCATCCTTGCACATTTCTTCAAAGTGTACAACTAACAAAATAAACAACGATGAAATTCCAAATTGATTTGCTCGTAAAATTCTAAAAGGCTAATTAAGTTTTTTATCCAAACAAAGTAGAGTGGAGAATATGATATTTTTTTTTTTCCTACCAAGAACGTATAAATCGATAAACTTACGAAAATGACACAATTATTAGCAAAATTTTAATTGATGTGAGGGAACATTGATAAATGCGCACACAAAACTAATAGAAATCGACTAAAATTCTAGAAAAAAAAAAAAAAAAAAAAAAAAAAAAAAAAAAAAAAAA
>QLSR01000048.1:45607-64946 GCA_031780015.1 Citrullus colocynthis
AAAAAAAAAAAAAAAAAAAAAAAAAAAAAAAAAAAAAAAAAAAACTCTCCCCGCCGGAAATGTCTTGGGTTTTGCTCACGATAGGACAGCACAATTGAAAGGATAAACTTTTCGTAAAAGAGAGATAAATATATATCCGTTCAAAACAGAAGTGTATATATATAATATATCAAATTATCATCGGGAAATTTCTTCAATAATGGCTCCGATTTTCTCAGAGTACCTGCCGATGGGAAAACGCTGTCCGTACTCTTAACAAATCCTTTCGAAACCGTTAAATTCGTCAGAATAAAGAATAATGCAAACTTCGGGAGGAAAGGCCTTATGGTACTATTTTTCTGGGGGGAAAATACACTGAGTAAATTGGGTAAATTTTGAATTTTCGAAATCTGCGGTGTTACCAAATTGAAACAGTTCTCGAAGAGAACGCTTCCTGAATTTCCAAAATCCAAAATAAGGATAATTCAGAGGCCAGCTAAATCCAGAGTACGATTTGTGTTAGGGTTTGCTTTCAAATTGAGATATTCTACATTTATTTTGATATAATTGGTGAAAATCAGGACGAGAAAATGCAATAATAATGGAAGGAAACAGTATTGGACACCTGATTGAAGCCGCATGTCCTCTCATCGCCGTTAATTGAGTCGAATCGAGGAGACCGTCTCAAGAGCTGGGCTGATTCCGTTGCAGACCTTCCTGAATCGCTGATCTTCCTCCTCTTCTTCGACGCCATTGTCGTAGAGAACACCTCCATCTCTCCATTTCCATTCCCGGACACATCTAACCGTGGCGACCTTCTCAAACTACCACTAGCATCCATCAAAAACAATCTGCATTTCTTTAGAGGTAGCTTACCAGTTCCATCTCCATTTCCACTAGTCAATCCAGGATGTAGCCTCGGTGACCTTCTCTGGCAAGTTTCATCTACTAACAATCCAAGACACAGATCAGTAGAAGAGCCAGAACGAGCTCTTTTAACGCTATTTCTAGCCACATTCCGCAGACGAACATCCACAGGACTAAGACTAAACCTCGGTGACCTTCTCAAACAAGCCGCCATCGAAATCTTAGGGTTAAAAACAGCCAGCGGCTCCGGAGTGTGATCGGCGACGGCATTGTTCTCGTGCGGCACAAGCTGCTGAGATGTGAACTTCGAAGTAGCCAATTCTGATTCCGATTTGGACTTCGATCTGGATTTTAACGGCGACGGCATTGTACACTGTAAGACTGAAAATTTGGAGGGCTAGTCTGAGAAATTCATGGAAACGAGAGAGGAAGAGTGGTTAGAGAGAAGCGGCCGGGGGGGCTGGAGAAGGAGGACGATGGGACTAAGTCACAGTCGGCTTACTGAAATTAGCGAAGGAAAGTGTAATCACGGTTTTTTATGTGAAGTACTTGTTGAATTCAAACGAAAGATATGATCCTATGTGGCCGGATCTATCTTATGCGCAATGAAACCTATGCACTGATTTTCTGATGTTCATTAATTAGAAGAAGTTGCAAATTACTGTATAAGGCTCCGTCAACGGATTTCGCAATTAATGACGACACAATATAAAATCGAAAATATTCTCTCTCTCTCTCTCTCTCTCTCTCTCTCTCTCTCTCTCTCTCTCTCTCTCTCTCTCTCTCTCTCTCTCTTAAAATGCCATTTTGAATCTGATTCCTCTAATTTTGACGGGGAAATATGTTTTTAAAAAAAATTAAAAGAAGTACACTTTTTAGTTGGAAAATTATTTTAAGTGATAAAATTATTGAAAATATTTACAAATAATAACAAAATATTATGTCTATCAGGATGTCTATCACGGTTTATTGCATATGGACAGCGAAATTTTGCTATATTTGTAAATATTATAGTTTATTTTCCTATATTTGAAATAGTCCTTTTTTGTTTCAGTTTTTATTTGGTCACTAAATTAATATTTAAATTTTATTTCGATTTAGTTCTTAGATTTTAATATTTACATCGGGTTGTTTTTAAATATAGCAAAATGAGTCAAACTATTTACAAATATAGAAAAATTTCATTGGTTATCAACGATAGACTTCAATCACTTAAGCGATAAACACGATAGACTTCTATAGGTCAAGATAGAAGTTTATCGCTGACTACCATTGATAGACAGTAAAAAAAAATTTATATTTGTAAATAATTTTATATTTTTCTCTATTTATAATAATTTCACTTACATCCCCGATTTTTCATTAAATATTCACCTTTTATCTTTAGTGTTATTTTCATTAATGAATTTTAAAAATTAAAGAATCATAATCAATTAAATTTCACTATCTTTTCCCCACTATTAAAACTAATTTTAAAATTTAACTTTATGGTTATTTTGACATTTGAAACAACAAGTTTAAAAATACATAAACTTCAATTTTGTTTGGACCTTTTTATGTTTTACTAAATTACAACTTTGTGCATTCTTTTTTTTAGTACAACTATATATATATAAACAAGGGTGCACTTTTGAGAAATCCCAAAGCCTTTGTATGTTTGGAAAATGATAGTTTGGAGACGAAACCTAATCATTAGTAGAGCAAGACGGTGAGCATGGTGGTGAAAAACCAATATATCTATAGTGATCAATAGTATCTTTTAATGGAACTTGGAGGAATAAGTTGAATTGTTTAATCTAGAGAGTTACATAGTCATAGACCCATAAGTTGAAGAAGTTTGATAGGTTATAAAATTGATGCTATTTACTCGTGGGTCAATAACTCATTCGACTAAACAAGGACTAGCGTTAACACCGATTCTACTCCTCGAGCCAAACATGCTTATAAGTCACACCTAGTTATTAAATACGGTAGTTAGTATCACCAATGAAAAAAAGTTTTGTTTCATTGGCATAAATCTTTTTAGAACTCCTAATGTATCAGAATTTATTTGGAATGACTTTTTAAGTGTTTAAAATTAAGAAGGCATTTCAAACAGATCCTAACATATTCAAAATAAACAACAAATTTTCGACGGAGCAGTTGATTGGGAGTAATCGGGGTGGCACAAGCAATTAGAAGAAGTCTTCCATAGTTTAAGATGTGTTTGTATGGGAAGTTTTTCCATAATTGATGAGCTCTAGAGAAGGCAAAGGCTTGATGTGGAAAATTCATCTCTAATCGCTGGCTCAAAGTGTGCAAGAAAAATGGGCCACTTTGAAGTTTGGATGGACGATGCCCCACTGGGCTTGCTGGGCTTTGAGGAAGGATACTCCACTTGCTTCTCAATCAATTTTGATTTTATTTATTTGTTTATTTATTTTTAAATTGGTTTCTTTAGTATATAGTCTCAAAAGAAAATAAAAAAGATACTAAAAAGAAGTGCCAATTTGAACTATTTCTTTCTAAAATTTTTTATTTATTTTTTAATTCATTGACCAATTTATAATGGTTTAAAATGTTGAACTAAAAAACAAAATTATACTTAAATTTTAGGTTAAATTACTAGTTTAAAATTCTGGAATTTTTTTTTTCAAAATTTAATGGGTTCATTAAATATAAAGTACTTAGTGCATACCTAAATTTTCGTTTTTTTTTTAGATTTATAAATTAAAAAAAAAATGAAAACACATGTATTGCGAAATTTAAATTTTTGAAAGTTTAAAGACTGAATAGACGCAAATCTCAACCTTTAGAGATTAAATTTAAGTTAAACCTAAATTTATTGAAAATATGGCATCTAGAAATATAACAATTAAAATACAATAAGTTGTACAATTTCGGAAAACAATGGATATTACTACATTTTTTCCTACATAAAAAGAAAATTAAATATCATTTTGGTCATTGTAACTTTTGATTTGTTCAATTTTAATTTATATACTTTTAATAAATCTTAAATTTAGTTTCTATTGTTAGTTTTTTATTATTTTTTTAAAAACATTTTCTTGTTATCTATTAGTATTTTAACTATTTGAAAAATATTCACATATAATATATTTTCTTGCATGAAGATTGTTACTATTATTTAGCCAATTTCAAATAGACTAAATTAAATTTTGCTAGTGCTTTTGGTGTTGGATTTTTTTTTTTTTTTTTGGATGATTCATGGAATGTTGGTAATCTTGTTTTTCATTTGGTCCCTTCTAATGTTATACAGAATGTCTCATAGTGCAGATTTTGTACGAATATTCTTTCCTTAAATAGAATATTTTGTGTGTTAATGTTTGTTTTCCTGTGGTAATGGTCTATTTCCTCTCTTTGGTCGTGCACATTTAAGGGTTTATATTCTTCATTTTACAGTTACCACTTTTGAAAAAGATTTTTGTTGCATTTTGTGTTTTATCGAAAACATCAGGTATCAATTCGAGCGATTGTGCCTAATGAAGTTTTTGGAAATCTTGTGTTGTTACTTTTGTACACATTGAAACATTTTCTTAAACATGAGAAGAGATTCTCACATTTAGGAAGAGCTTAAGTATCTCAAATGAAGTGGTCTTCATTTGAAAGTAGAAAAGATCAAAGTTATCATTGAAAGAGAGTCAAGGGGTGTCTAAGTATTTTTTTAACTAAGTTAAGTTGTTCGTGTGTCACTGTAGAAGCTTTGTGTTTATAGCTAATTACAACGTTTCATTAGTGAAATTATCTTTCCTCGGGCACATTGCCCCCCATACTTAGGTGGTATTGCACCGAATTGAGTTACCAAACCTTATGTCTTATTCTGTCTTTTTACTATATTTTATTTTATGTTCTTGGATTTGTTATAACATTGCGTGCAACTTGTTACCATGTATGTCAAATAATCCTTCTTTCAAAATTTACCAGAAACCGACTAAAATTGGACATTTGAGAATATAAGACTAAAATTTAACATTTAAAAATACAATACTAAAATTGATCCAACCATAAAATATTGGAGCCAAAATAATATTTGAAAATTGTAAATTATGATCCTTTATGGTTTAGAAAAAGCTAGAATTTCGTCCTTATGTTTTTAGAAGTTAGAATTTAGACCAAATGGTTTGATAATACCTCATAAATAGTCTAAGAATTTAGGAGATTGACAATTAATTTGATAAAACTCTCATACATTATCTCTATTGATAAAATCCTATAGTTTGATAAAATCTTTCTTAAATAGTCACCACCAAGTTTTATCGCTGACTATTTATGAAAGTTTTATCTTAACATAAAAAACTAAAATTTAATTAAAAATTATGGGACTTAATTACTTTTAACAAAATCAAATTTGCAGTTTAACTTATTTTAAGCAAAAAAGAAGAAGACAAACAAGAAAAGAGAGAGTGAGAGAAATAGAATAGAGTTAGAGAAAGAAGAGAATACGAAGAAAGATGCCAATATACATACCCAAGCTGGCCCGCCGTTGTCACTGAACATATCGAAACTCCTCTTTCAAACTTCATTGAATCTCTCGCTCCACCAGCTGTAGCCTCACCACATTCCGTCCAAATCCCCCCATTTTAATACTCTCCCTCTCTCAACACCAAAATTTGCCCTAATTTTTCACTTCGGCATTTCATCAAACACCTTGCGAGCAGCAAATCTCTATCGCCATGGCGGAGCAGAGCCCTAAACCAAAGCCAACGGAGATCCAAAACTTACCGCCCCCGAAGTCAGCCAGCGGCCGAAGCATGTCGACGCCGAGGTCGGCGAGCGGCGGTGGCGGAAGCCGGAGGCAGACGCCGGATTTCCACAGCACGGCAGCAAAGCTGGAGAGGGCGAAGGAGGTGTATAGAGCGTACGAAGGGCATGGAGAAAGGCCGACGATTGTGGAGATTGTGGGATGGTGTTTCTACGAACTTTGCTCGTTGTTTGTATTGACGTTGTTGATTCCGGTTGTTTTTCCGTTGATTATCAGCCAGATTAGTGGAACTCCGACGGAGCCGCCTCAGGGATGGTTTAAGAGCTTTATGGGCTTCGATTGCCCTCCTAGAGAAATGCAACTGTAAGTCTCCTTTGTTTACCCTTAGTCAGTTGACAGTTGGTCGTGCCACGTGGATGAACTTACACTTTTCGAGAAAATTTTCCATACTAACTTGTCACAAACTAGTAGTAAAAATTTTACTTAAATCCCGGTTAGCCACACTATAGATTGAATTTAGTACCTTTTGACTTTTTTTTTTTTATATTTTTATTATTACTAGAACAATTCATGATGATTTTTTAAAGAAAATAATTATTATAGTTTCTTTGTTGGTGGTTTAAAACATATAAGATAATAAATAATCAACAAAAATGTTTGAAGCTCAAATATCCACTTCATCAAAAGGTTAAAAGTTCAAATAACTCTCATTCACAAGTTGAAAGTACGTAGTTTTCTTTTTTCTGATCACAACATATTAATATAGTTTAGTCTTTTAATTATTTATTTATATGTATAATGTGGAAACCTTAGAGGGTAGATGTAGCTTAGAAATGTGTCGAAAAGAAAATATGTCAATTTTGAAGAGTAGAAAAATTAAAATGAACTAAAGTTGAAAGTGCAAAAACTAAAACGAATATTTTAAAAGTATATGAATCAAAATGAACCAAACTTTAAAGTACAAAGATCAAAATAAAATAAAAACAAAGTACAATGACTAAAATGAAGCAAAGCCAAAAGTAGAGGGAACAAAGTTGCATTTAAAAAAAATAGGACAATTTGCAAAAACCACCCTTAAAGTATGATAGTAGTTGTTATCACACCCTCAAAATTTCAATTGTAAAAATTAGGTCTCTAAACTTTTGCAAGTGTTGAAATTAGACCCTCGAGCTTACAATGATGGTACAAATTGGATCCACAGGTGATAAAAATTGAACTCTCGAACTTGTACAAATGTCATAATTTTTATGTAATTAATTTGACCCAATTTTAACACTTGTATAAGTTTGATAAATTCAACTTTTAAAATTAAAAGTTGAAGAGTATGATTGCAGCTAGAACACTTTAAATGATTTTATAATTTAACGAGAAAAATATATATTGACCAAAATGGTCCACGTGGGTGTGTTTGGTTGGTTGCATGTAGGTACCAAAGCCTAACAGAGCACACAATAAAAGTATCGAGCACCCAATTTTCACCATTAACATGGACGTCAATCTCATGGGCTTTGGGTTTGTTTCTGGCCGGCCCAATCCTCGCCTTCGCTTCCTTCCACCTCGATTACGGCTTCAATCAACACCTCATCACTCTGGCCGCCGTCGCCGCCGGAGCCCTCTCTTGTCTTCCGACAGGTCTCTTCAAAACGGTCAAGATTTTTCCTGTTTACATTATTTTAATCGTTATTGCTCACTCTGTGGCCTTCACCTCTCACACGCGCCACCTCGGTCTCATGCTCCGTGGCCTCACTGGACCCATCCTCCATAAGCCCAAATTTTCCCAAAGAAGAACCGGATCTGGTCTCATTTCCTCCTGCTCCGCCGCCATCGGCGGTCTTGGTTCCGCCGCTCTCTCCGCCTTCACCTACCACATGCTTCGACGGTTGGTATTCTAACTACTACTCTCTTCATATTAACCGGGTTAATGTGTAACTTTCGTGCCTAGACTTAGAATTAGTCAGTTTAATTTATAATTAGAATTTAATTCTTTGGTTTAATAAACTCTTCATTAATAATATTAAGAATAAATCCATGAAATTTTATTGAACTATAAAGACATATAATTCTAATTTATATAAATTAGATTCTAAGTTTCTTCGAAAGTGTAATTTAGCTTATATAATAGTATGAATTTTAAAATATTTGGTTATCAATTATGTCGAAAATTTTGAAATATTTTGTTTTTATTAGGTTAAATTATAAATTTTTTCTCAAACTATGAAGTTTTTGTGTCTATTTATTTAAAAATTTTGAGAATAAAAGTGTTGAACAATGAATTGGTTCATAAACTTCGACTCTTAATTTATTTTAGTGAAATATTTGTAAACTTTAGACTTGTTTTAAAAACATATTTTTTTCATTAAAATAAAAATTCAAGTGACAACAACTAAAAAAGGACTGAGGCATACGTAGATATTGTTATTTTATTTATATAAACATCTTTCATCCATATAGCTATTAGGTCAATTTAGTGGAATGGTTTTATAAATATGTGAGTTTGGTTTTTTATTTTAATACAACAATTAACTGCACCGAACATTGAACTTCCGACCTTAAAAAAAGAATAACACGTAAATTATTTTAGTTAAACTCATTTTAATGATGTTGCACCAATGTTAAAAATATTTTCTTTTAATTTAAAACATAATTGACTAAATTATATAAAATACTCTTCAACTTTACTCTTGTTGAAAAAATACTCCTATAATTTATAAATGTTGCACTGGTAGCATTGAACTTTCATAAATATTTTAAAATTATCCTGGAGTAAAAAGTCATTTAAAATTTTAGACATAGATTGAGACTTAAAAACGATGTGATGATGATCTAAAATAGTACAATGATCCAATTTTTACTTTAGGTCACACCACACTATTCTAATGTTAATTCTCCAAAAGAAAAGAAATTTGAAGACTTTATGCGACCCTGATAGTTTTGATATGTTTATGAAAAATCAGTAATAATATTGAAATTTTGAATGTGTATTTTATTTTTAAGGAAATTGAACAACTTAGACAGGTTATAGGAATATATATATATTGTTATTTTTAAGTATAGTAAAATAAGTCAAATTATTTAGAGAAAAATATAACTCATAAAAAATTTTATGTTTATAAATAGTTAAATATTTTTTTCTATTTATAATAATTTTTCATGTATATTTTAAATTTATTATTTTCTCCAAACTGCGTATGCTTTTGGTTGTTAGTGACAAGCAAGTGCAAGAAGAAGACGACAACCACTTCCTCAATCTATGGATCGTCACGATCTTCGCCGGCCTTCAATGGCTTCTCGGAATTTTTCATGTCTTCCTCACAAATCGATCAATCTCTGTAACAATCCCTTCCGATTCAGAGCTTCACATTCTTTCAATTTTCAAATATCCTCACGCAATCGGCACCATAATCTCCGGCGGTTTCCTCTCTTCCTTCACCACAATCTCCATCTTCACTGCCGTTCTGCTCTTCCTAATCGGCCAAATCTGCTTCAAACCAGTCTCAATTCTGTATCTATGGCTAATCTACTTCCTCGTCCCTCTAATTTCTCTTCCATTACTCCATCAATTTCAGATCCGACTTAAAGCCGATGCCTCAAAAATGCTGGTCCTAGGGTTTATCCTCTCCGCCGCCACTTCCGCCACCTGTTTCTACTTCCACATCGGCGAGTGGCGGCGGCGCGTGGTGTTCGTATTCGCCGTTCTTCAAGGCACGGCGGCGGCGCTTCTTCATGCGTACGGAAGAGTTTTGGTGCTTGATTGCTCACCGGCGGGAAAGGAAGGTGCGATTTCGATGTGGTTTTCCTGGATAAGAGCGATCGGCGGTTGCGTTGGATTTACGGTCGCGGCGGTTGTTCCGGCGAGGTTGCAGGTTTCTTCGGGTGTGGCGTTTTGTTGCGCCGTTGTCGGAGGAATGGTGTTGATTTTTGGTAATGTTACTGATTATGGCGGCGCTGTTGCGGCGGGACATGTGAAAGATGACAGTGAAAAAGGATCGCCGGTGATTGGATTGGAGTCTCGGAGTGAGAGTAAAGAGCTTGAGTCGCCGTGAGAATTGAGAGTGATGGTTTTAATTGATTTACGATTTTTGATTATTCTTTGCTCGTAATAAAAGGGCCTATCTCAAGTTTTATTGCTCTAACTAAAACTATAGTGTGAATTATTATTATTATTTTGTTTATTTTTAGTTTTAGTACAATAATTTGGGGTGTGGGTTTAAATTTTTATGTAGTGTATGTTCATGCATGTATGTTTAGGTTGACAACTTATTATTTTTCTTAATTACTTTTTTAGAACATGCATAAAAATTTAAATCTTCAACTTAGGTGTCAATTAAGTTACGCGTGACCTTTCAATTTTTTTATTTGGTGGGATGGTATGATTTAATAATATTTAAAGAATAAAATTCAAACTAAACAATTTAAAAAGCAATTTAACTACAATTTAACCATTAAAGATATTAAGCTATTGATCAAGAGGTTAGGCAGTAGTTCGAATTCAAACTCCACTTTCTTGTTAAACTTAAAAGTAAAAAATATATATATATATATATATATAGAGAGAGAGAGAGAGAGGTACATTTTTATAGCTGAAAAACATTCTCATTATATGTCTTTAATGAAATGAAAGCTATTGAGGTTAATCAGTAAAAATGAAGAAGAACGAGATAAATGGCTAGTGTTGAATTGTTGAGGGAAGATGCATGTGCTCAAAAAAAATAAATAAATAAATAAAATGGTATAAAGCTAACCAATAATTTTTTTTTCAAATGAAAAATATATATTAAAAAAACAAATATTTTTTAAAAAATTTTGTCAAGTACTAACTTGTAGTTGAACATTTAGATAAGTTGCACAAACATATGTGGAATCAGAATGCTTTGAAATATTTTTCTTTAAAATGGTATAAAGCTAACCAATAATTTCACACACAACACATAGTCGTTCAAATTATTACATTAATCATATTGATAGTTAAAGATACAGAGATGATGTTATGATTTTTCAAGGTAAAAATGAAAAAAAAAAAAAATCAATTAATACAAAATTGCAATTTTAGATCCAAAGTGGACAAATATGGTAAAAAATTCATATTCTCAATCTCTTAATCAAAAGGTTGATTAGTATTTTATCTCGAGGGAAGGAAAAAAAAATGAAAAGAAAGGAGAAAACTGGATTAGTATTATTCCTAAACAAAAGGGGGTTAGTTGTAATTTCCACAAGGGAAAGGACTTAGCAAAAAAGGTTATTTTCTTTTTACCATTTTCCAAAATTGATTACGCTGATATTTGCATATTCATTCAAATCTCTGCAACGAAAAAACTGGACGGAGAATCAAAACTCCGGCGGCGATCACCGACGGAGCTCTTTCCTTTTCAAATTCTCAACGGCCCTAGCGAATCGCAGCAGGCGGCGCATACGAACAACGGCGGCACATTATCGGCGTCGTCAATTCCGCAGCAGCGAGTGTGCTGCCAGATCTCGCAGATGTCACAGGCCACCATCCTCTCGCCGTCATCATCGCCGGCGCCGCACTCGCACCGGACTTTCCAGGTATCAACTCCCCCTTGGTACTTCAATGGCGTCTCCAAATCCATCCCCATTCCTTTCACAAACAACTCCGCTCCCGATTCTGCCGCTCCGAAAATCACCTCTCTGTCTTCGGAGTTCTCCAAATTCTCTATCTCCATAACCTCGAACTGTTCCATAACGTAATATGTGTCTCTTAGGGCTTTTTCGGCTGCTTCTTTAACTTCTCCGATCGTTGTGTGTAATGGAAGAACCACTACCTCGCCGGACGGCATGAAATCGCTCTTCAACTCCGATTCTGACTGTGTAAAAGTCAGCCTCGGCATCAATCTAATAATGAACGTTAATAGATGGTCTTCTTCGTCTTGGAGAGGCCATTCTTTAGCAAAATGTTTGCTATCGAGAACTCCTTGTGTTGCTAATTCCACCATTTCTGATTCTGGATAGTCGAGGAAAATGCTTCTGTATACACATAGCACATCGCTGTAAATGTCATTGCCAGGAGTTTGAGTCGGTTCTGAATTTTGTGTTGATTCTTGTTCTTCTGTTAATTGAACCCCATTTCTGAGCTCGTGAATCGTGTATTCTAAAATCCGCGTTTTAGGGTTCACTGCGCGGCGAACTATCTGGTTCCCTACGATCACATTGTTCAGTGATTTTAGAACGTAATCGAGCAATCCAGTGTCGCCAATGTGAAGGCGAGCAGCATCTCGAACGTCTTGTCGAGTCATTCCATTTCCGCCATGGCTGAATTTGTCTGATTTCTTCTCTTCCAGTGCCTTCACAATCACCTCCGCCGCGTATTCTAACCGTCTCGCCGGCCATCGGCTGTCCATATTAGCAATTGCGTTGGCGAATTTTCTGTACCGTATTTGCTTCTCCTTCACTAGAGATTGCTGCTTGTTTCGCTGCAGAGATTGTCTGGAAGGAGGAGGAGATTTGGCGATTGGTTGAATCGTTTTCTTCTGAATCGTAGTAACGTATTTTACAGTCAACATGAACTTCAGTAGATCTTTCAATGTGATCAACTGTGTTTCACTCAGATTTCTATAATGTCGAATGATTTGCTTCATCTCTCTTCCTCGATCTGTTTCGTCTACGTCGTGCATTATCTTGTCTAGTTCCAGAGAACTGAGGATTTCCAAAGCTCTACTGTAATGGTGTTCTTTCACGCCAAAGCTTCCTCGGCAGAATCTGTAGCCCCACCTCCCAAACCATGGATGTCCATATGCTACCCCATGAAGTAGACGAAGATCCATTGATCTTTTCTTGGACAAATCCTCAACTGTAATTTTCCTAGGAACCAAACAGAAAGTTAGAGAAAATTTCTTTTGCGGCAGAGAAGAACAATTATTTAAGTCTTTTGTGACTTTCATTCTTTACACCTTGTTCTTAGATTTGTGCAGATTCTATCCCAAAGATCCATAACTTCTCTGCCGCAAAGAAACTTGGAGCCTCCTTCGATTCCATTGATGCAGAGCAAATGCCCGAAGCCATTGCAGTGAATCAAGCCATGGAGAAGATGAGTCTGATCATCAAGATCGAAACCGCCATCATCTAAACGTTTGTTCCACCGATCATCCAAAGGTATTATGATATGATATTTTCTTTTCGATACAAAATGATTGCTCCACCCTGAAACAATCCGAAAAAATTAGATGAATCCATGGTAACAGAAACTCACTATAGAAAAAGGAATTCCAACCAGAACATCGGCAGTGATCGCAGTAGGGCTTTGTGGAGAGCTTCACGTCCTCTTCAATGGTGTAAAGTGGAACAACGAAGCTTCTGTTTTCATGAACGAGTAGAGTACACCAGATAGGCATTTTTTCTTGAATTCTGTAATCTTCAATCTCTGCACATTGTTGAAGAAAGATTCTGATATTCTCACGAAATGGGCCGGCGGGGCTGATCGGCGATCCGGGATCCCCGAAGGTTTGAAACCCGAAAAGTTTAGGCCTTCTCTTTCTCTTCTTGCAGGATTCAAGGATTGAAATCGACATCTTCTTCTTCTTCTTCTTCTTCTTCTTCTTCTCTATCATTCACTGGATTTTGCCACCTCTTCTTCGAGGTCTTCCATTCGAGAATGTTGAAATGGGTAATAGAGATTCACCGGTGGGAGCATGAATTTCTGGTTATAGAGTAGAATGTGGCAGTTTCATACTTGGATTTGGCGGTTTCGATGAGGGAATTTGAGAGAATGCTTAGTTAGAATATTGAAATCATAATTAAAAATTGTTGAAAGTATACTGTTTTCTCAGGTTGTTGAAATTATATTGTTGAGTTAGTTTTGGTAGTTTTTCTTCTTCCTGTATGATTTATTTATTATTGTTTTTTAAAAATTTTTTGTTTGAAGATTTCTTTTTGTATCCTATATCCTTGTACATCACATTTTCAACTTTTGTTCTCACTCTTTTATCGATTCGATAGGAGTCTTACGCCGAGTTCTAGTTTTACTGAGATCATTATTAAATTTAGATTAACTTATAAAAAAAGGAAAATTATAATAAATAGAGAAAAAATATCAAACTATTTATCAATATATAAATTTTTTACTATTTATCTGTAATAAACTGCTATATAGAAGTCTATCATAGATAGACACTAAATTTTTTAGTATTTATAATTAGTTTGACTTATTTTGCTATATTTGAAAACAACCTTATAAAAAATGTCCTTGAACTCTTTGTATTTTGTGTCAATAATTGTCCTAAACTTTCAAATATTTCAAAATGCCAGTCCAAAAATCATCTTACAAAAATATCTTTAAACTTTCAAAATTTTGAAAATTACCTTTAAACTTAAAAAAATATATATATTTATTTTTAAATACTTTTATTGTTAGTATATGAACAAACATCGTTAATACCTCCATACATAAATACTTGTGAATGTTCAAAAGTTACATTAGTAACCTTAGTGAGTCCGAGTGTTACACATAAGTTTTTGGGTTGATTGGTGATTTATTATGAGATTTGAGTAATCTCCTTAAAGTCACTTCTCTTCCAATCAATATTGAATTTCATTAGTTGGAATTTTTAAACTCATAAGTGAGGGAAGAGCATGAGAGCTTTAATAATATTAAAATTATTGTAACACATCTGCATAATTTTTTTTTAACTAATTGACAATTTAATAGAAAATACTTGTTTGTACACAAATGAGTAGAAATTGCTATTGCTAAAATAAGTACAGTTAGGGCATCACATATATTGTTTTATGGGTATGAAATATTAAATATATGAGATATAAATGTTTGAAATAGTTAATTTATGTGTTTGCATATGTAAAGATAAACCATATCTGGAAGTTAAATATATTGGTTTAATTACTAATTTTGTTTATAGAAAGAAAAATAATATTAACTAATAATAAAATTTTATACTAAATAGTTAATATGGCATAACATATTAATTGTAAATGTATTAGTTAAAATTTATTAAGCTAAACAATATATTTATCGGAAATTACCTTTTTGGTCTCCGAATTTTTAGTATTAAATGCATTAGTCCCTAAATTTTGAAAATGTATCATTTTAGTCCTCGAGTTTTTAAAAATGGTTTAATCGGTCCCCACATTATCAAACTGTTAATAGTAAATATAAATTTGACCGTATTTATAATTTATCCATATGATTGCTAATTGGGCTTTAAAGATGTCCAAATAGATTTTTATTTTAAAACTAAATCAAACTTAGATAATAAAACTCTAGAATCCCATCAAATCCACATATTTTCTTTGTCAATTTGCACAAAAGTTCATCATCGGTCTTCTTGCAAACTCACATCGAGCGAAGCTTCATCTTTAATTATACATCAGAATTTTTTTTAAATGGAATGCTTATTTATTTATTTATTTATTATTATTTTTTAACTTTATCAATGCAAGTTGGAATTGTTGAATCAAAGATGAAGCACGCAAGAATACGGATGATGAAGCTTTTGTGCGATTTGAGAAGGAAAATACATGGGTTTGTGGGATTCTTAGGGTTTTACTTTCTAAGTTTGATTTCATTTTAAAATAAAAGTCTATTTGACAACCTTTAAAGCCCAATCAACAGTCATATGAACAAGTTGTAAATTTAGTAAATTTTCAATTTATTTTTAATGGTCGATTAAAGTGGAGGGACTAATCAAACCATTTTTAAAAACTCAAGAACTAAAATGTTCTATTTTTAAAGCTCAAGAAGAAGACACAAAAAGTAATTTTTTTCTATATTTATATATAGTTGTTAATTAAAATTAATAGTAATGATTAATTGATGTGAAATTATTAATTAATTAGCCTATATTTTGGAAAAATCGTAACGTAAGCATTGCAGTGGAGCGAAGGGCTTTAGTTTAGAGGGATAAAGGGGATATGGGCGAGCTTGAAGCAGGGAGTCAATCAATGGAGTCAATTGTTTCTTCCGTTTTTTTAGAAGTAGGTCGGCCTTGATGTATATATAGAATACTTCAGTTCCCACCTCTGTGTGTATTGCTTCAAAGAGCACAATTGGATATAAAAAAGATCCCCGCTAAAGCTTCTACCTCCACAGGGGATTCGTTTCCAAGAGGTTGCTTGTCGACATCATACGCTCTACTGAAATAGATTTCGCGGAAAACCAGCTCTTTTCTCATGGAGGAGCCTGTCGCACTTTCACTTTTTTCGCTAGCATGATGGATAGGAGATCGAACAAGGCTTCTTTCGGCAACTGAGGATCGCTTTGTGCCTGACTCCACTCACTACCTTTTAGCGTGAATGGATAAAGAAAGGCCCTCAAAGAGCTCGGTACCAAATAGGCACAGCTAAAGAATCATTTTGCAGCAGGAAAAGAAGCAGTACGTGAAACGGTGCTCAGACGAAAGTGCTATTTCTTGGCCATTGGATCAGCATTTATGATTCATTTTTCATGTTCACCCCCATATAGAATAAGTTTTCCAAAAAGCGAAATATTATTAAGTAAATAAAGATATTAAATATATTTAAGAAATTTAATGTCAAAATCTGTCCAACAAACAGAGTCACAGACCATTATAAGTTTTAATCCCCAGCACATATTTTGTTAATGTTGAAGAAGTAGAACATAAGCTATGTACACAAAGCTAGTAATTATAGATTTTGGTATTTGTAAAAACTATGTCGAAAGACGTAGAACATAAACTATATATGTAAAAAATTGTCTTGGAGTACTGAAAAAATCACACGTTATTATAGGTAAAAACGTTATCACTCACCCTATCTTCTATCATATAAAAATTTTGAAAGTGTTACTAATTTTTTTTTTTTTTCTTATAGAAGAAATATATGTCAATTATTCAACTATATTCAGGTTGGAATTTTAGGGTTTGTTGATCAATGATTTTTTATTCTTCTAACTTCATATTTGTTTCACATATTTTGCCACAAAATTTTATACATATATTTAATATATTTGTTTGTTTCGTACAATTTTACTTTTTAAAACCTATAATATTATTATGCAAAGATAAAATCCATCTAACATGAGTTCTTTCATACTTTTCATACACGCGAGATATTTATAGATGGGAGATGAAATAGTAAAAATATGGTCCGACTAATTAATAAATTAATATTAGTTTTTAATTATAATTAACTACTTAATACATTTTTTTTTTTTGTTATCTTGACTATTTCATATAAAAATTTATTATTATTATTGATATTCTAATTAATTAAATTAAATCACTAATTAAATGTTTAGTTAATGTTAATATAAAAATACTCAATTTTTATTTTAAGTGATTAATTAATTAATTAATATAACAATATATTAAATCATGCTAAAATTAATTTTTGACTACATTAAAACCTTCAACCCTTGACCCTAAAAGTATTTATTTAATTTTGTTTTATAATATAAAACCTCAACCCTTGACCCTAAAAGTATTTATTTAATTTTGTTTTATAATATAAAATTGGTGAATTAGACACATGTTTTTAACTTCCATGTGTTAATTATCTTGGTCATTGAAACACAAACATTAATTATCTCAGAACATTTCAATAGAACATTTCAATCTCAGATATTTAATATTTATACCTATGAAACAAAGTTGCAATCCAAACATACCCTAACTAAATTATTTGGGCTAATGTCTTGTGAAGTAATTAAATTATATTACTTGATTAGTTCTTTTTTACAATATATGGGATGAGGGAATTGAGCCTCTTACTTTGAAGTTAATTATACAAATACTATGCAAGTTGAACTATGCTCATTTTAGTTACATTACTAATTATTATATATATATATATTTCGTGCATATAGATAAAATAATAATAATTAAATAGTAAATTTGTCTGCAATATTAAGAAAATTAATTAAATGACAACAATAAAAATGAATAGAGAATAGCTACTATCATCTAACACTAATAGACGATGGTAGATGTCTATTAGTGTCTCACACAAATAGACAATGACATTTTGTTATATTTAAAAATATTTCTAACAATTTTGTAGTTTAAAACAATTACTCTAAAAAAATTAACTGAATAGAAAAATGTGCTAAAATATTTACAACTATAGCAAAACGAGATAAAATATTTACAAATTTACTATATGATAGATGATAGTAATATATCAGTGTCTATCATTGATAGACGGTGACATTTGGCTATATTTGAAAATATTTATAGCAGTTTTGTCAATTAAAACAATTATCCTTGCTTCAAGAGCGTGTATTATATGGCAAATTTGACCAACTTATTTAGCAAATAATATAAACATAGTGCAAAAATGGCAATTTGGTTTCTATTACTAATTTAATTACGATATTGCCCTTGGTTTTTAAGATACTATTATGTGTATCGCTAATCCGATTATTAATAACATGTAGATCTAATTTTGGATCGGACAAATGCTACAAGATTATACAAGACATTATTTGAGGATTTATTTATCCTCACAAACATGCTCAACTAAAAATTATTCATTTAAGATCAACATCAAAATTATAATTCTATTCCTGATATTTGTACAAACTTTTATTATGGTCTATCAATATACTAGTACAATTTTTTATACTTCTTTCGAAGTCTATCACTAATAGTAATTAGATTGTACATATAATTTTATTAACGTCTATTAAAGGCATATTTTTGTCAAAAAATACATTCATATATTTCTAATTTGATACTTCTATATAATTTATCAATGATACTTTTATATAATTTTATCATAGTCTATTAGTATATAGTAGGTTTTGATTGCCTCTTCTGCCTCAAATTATTGGTGATAAACTACTCACATTGTCTATCACTTCTATCACTCTCTATCGAGTGATAAACATTGATAATAGTCTATTACTGATATACTTTTCTATTATATCACCACTATTATTGATACTTGAAGTCGACCAGTAATAGTAGCTGATAGAGTTAAAATAGCCAAAAAAAAAAAAAAAAAAAGCAATAATAGACTTCTACATACATCTTCAGAGTCTATAGAATTATACCGTCAGATTGCATATATAATTCTATAAAAGTTTATCATTATAAGAAATAGAGAGGAAATAGACTTAATTTTTAAAAATAAAAAACAAAAATCAAAATGATTATCAAACAGGGCCTTAACAAATGTAATTTCAAGTACTGTAAAATCAGTTTACTAATATTATACTTTGGCGATTTCAATATGTATTTTAGCATTTGTGTCGACTTTTAGTATCGGAGGATGCGTAGTTGAATCATTATGTTGTTAATTGGCTCTGAACAAAAGAGAATCTCAATAGACAATGAAGTCAGTAAGTCTTAGTCAAATTTATTTGTGTTAAAAAAATGTGGTGGGGGAGATTTAAATTTTTAGTCTTAGTCAAATTTATTTGTGTTAAAAAAATATGGTGGTGGAGATTTAAATTTTTAGTCTTTTGGTTGAGTTGTGAAGATACATTTTAACAAGTTGATTTATGTTAATTGGTGTTAGATTGGCTACTAAGGATCGAATCTAAAAATAATCATTTAAAAAATTGAAATATTTTAGGTCAAATTAAAATAAGATAGATTTGTTTACTGTAGTAAACAGTTCATAAGTATTTAGTTAAAACTTAAAAAGGGAAATAGTATATAATATGACAATCCTCGATATAAGTTGCAATTACCCTTGCAATTAAATTTTGAAGCTGGGCCTGAGAAGGGAGACGCAATCTGAAGCCCAATTAAAACTGGAGCCCGGCCCAATATTAATTTTCCATTTTATTTCCATGCGATTTTTGTTTAAATTAAAAAAAAAAAAAAAAAAAAAAAAAAAAAAAAAAAAAAAAAAAAAAAA
>QLSR01000048.1:65055-87121 GCA_031780015.1 Citrullus colocynthis
AAAAAAAAAAAAAAAAAAAAAAAAACAGAATTGCGTGTGGTCCCAATTCGGCGGTTATGGAGAATCTTTGGTGCAATCACGAGGGCGTTGGACTTTAGCACGCGCAGTGGGAACCACACTCTGCTGGAGCCAACTCCTACTTTTCTAAATTCAAATGTTACCTAATCAGCTTACATTTCTTAATTTTTTTCTGGTTCTAGACATAGATTTAGTTACGGATGAGTAGCCAAATCAAATCGAACTTAGTGTAATTGGTATGACCTTTCATATTAAAGGTGGGACGTTAAATCTCTACCTTTATAGTTATTATACTAAAAAAAACTTTTATCCTACATATAAATAATTTTGATTGAAATACCATTTTAGATATAGCATTTTAGCATTAAATTTTTATCCATATGTTGATATTTCTATCATTATTTTTATATTCCTACGAATTCAACACAATTGAATTGATGTTTCTATTATTTCATAAAAAGTTCATGAAATATATGAAATAATCAACAAAATATCACTAATGCGAGTATAATATAAAAAAATAAAATTTTGAATTTATTTAAAAAGTTTCAAAATGTTTATTTATTAACTTAAATTTTTCTTTTTTTAACTTTTTATTTTTATTACTTTTTCAATTGTATCCTTCGTCATCGAAACCAATTTTTATTGCTTTTTAAATTGATATTCGACAATTTTGTAGACATTGACATTTTAAACTAATTTTTGTTTCTATATTTTCACATATCCAATTTTCGTATTTTACTTTCAATAAATCTTGAATTTAGTCTCTTAAAATTAATTTTTATCAAAATTAATTAAATAATAATAATAACTTTCACGTAAAAGTATACTAAATATGTAAATATATTTTCAAAATTTATAGTGAAAACGTAATCGATAATAGTTTTTTGGTAAAAAATAACTATAAACTAGCCATGGAATTAAATGTAAGATTTATTGAGAGTATACCTACTAAACTTTGACATTCAAAAGTATAGAGACTAACATTAGGCAATTTCTAAAGTATAGGAAATAAAATAATATTTTAAACCATATGTATATATAATTTAGGAAAATTATTTTAAATAACAAAACTATTAAAAAAAAATCACAGTTGCGATAGATCACGATAATATCACAATAGACTACTATCTATGTCTGTCATGACACAGATAGATACAAATAGTAGTCTATTGCAGTCTATTATAGATAGATAGTAAAATTTTATTATATTTGTAAATATTTTGATTCATTTTTCTATATTTAAAAAGAGTTCTATAATATATTATTGTTGTTATTTATTTATTTATTTATTTATTTATTTATTATTATTATTTTAAAGAATCTCTTGTTCTAAATTTTCTTCTTCAATTAAAAAATATAATTAATTTGTAGATTGTAGGTAGAGTGTTAAAAGGGCAAGGTGGAGATAAGTATGACCTTTCTGCCTCCATCTCCTATCCACTTCCCACCTCTAATATTATCCTATTTACTACCAAAATTTATTGTATGCCACAAATTCAATTTTCTTTCTATTAAAACATTGACTAGATAAAATAAATTATTATTGAATAAATAACTATTTTTAGAGAATGAATTTTATTTCATTTTTAATTAAAATTATAAATAGGCATCACATTTAAAAAAAAAAAAAATTAAGGGGAGAAAAAACATTCTTATGGAACAAACTTGTCTGTTGGGTTGAGGAATTTGCTTCCTTGGCATATAACTATGAGCATGAAAATTTATATTTGATACAATGTGTTTTGTTATGCATGATGAAATATTAAATTATTTAAACTTATTTTTTCTTAATTCTTTAACATATCTCCCATCTTTATTGAATAAAATAGTTGAATTTTTGGCCAATTGTCAAAACCAAAACAAAATTTTAAAAACTATTTTTTTTATTTTTAAAATTGGCTTGTTTTTTTTTTAAAAATATTGGTAAAATGTAAATAATAAAACAAGAAACTTAGATGTTTATAGGCTTATTTTTCAAAAACTAAAAACTAAAATCCAAATAGTCACTAAAAGTACAGTTCCATAAACTTATTAGAAACGAAACTGAAATTTAGCGTCCTATTACACAACCTTCAATTCATGTTAAATAGGTTAGTACATTTAAAATATTTTGATTATGTGATGGACCTATTGACACATATCTAAAAATTCAAAGATTTATTAGATATTTTTAAAAAAATTTAATCTATTTAAATATAAAATTGAAGGTTTAAAATTTTATTAGATGAAAACATATAAAAGTTTAAAGGTTGTCTTCAAATATAGTAAAATGAGTAAACTTACTAACAAATATAACAAAATATACCACACAATTTACTATATGAAGACATTTTCAATAGTTTTATCATTTAAAATCATTATTCAAAATTTAATGATTAAAATTTGTAATGGAATATTTTTTGGGCAAAAATTATTAAAAAGGGGATATATATAGAGAGTGGATGATTTGCTTTTTTTTTTTAAAAAAAAAAAAAAAAAAAAAAAAAGTGGATGATTTGGCCACTTTAATTAATGGTGATCTCACATTGCCACAACTTAGCAAACCACTTTCTCTTTTAATGAAAAGCCACTTTCTCTTTTTTATTATAGCATCATGGTTCAAGTAACATGACAAACAACAACTCCTTAAATTGTTGTGTTATTTTTTAAATAGTAAGAAGAAGAGGGAAATAAAAGAGTGGGGTTGATTTTGCATTTTTTCTCTTTGTCGTAATTTGCAAACTAGTCAATAAATTCAAATGAATTATACTATGATTATTATTTTCAACATGTGATTGTTGCCAAACTCTTGGTTGTTTAGTTGAAAATATAATGTCTCGATTGATTGAATTATTATCGGCTGATATTTGATATATATTTTAATTCAATAAAATAAAATAGTAAATGAACTATATAATATATTTGTGTTTAAAAAGTACAACATATACCTATTTATATTTAATATTTAAACTCTAAAATCAAGCTTTTAACTTTAAATTATATATATATTTACTACAATATTATACATTTCTTACCTGTCTTGTAGTAAATTCATCCCCTTTGTTAACATCATAGGTTTGTCAAAAAAAAAAAATAAATAAAGAAATAAAAAATAATAATAATAATAATAATAATAATAATAATAATGCAACACTCACATTTGTCTATCTTCGTTGAATAAACATTAACTCAACATAAATTAAAAAGCATGCAGTGTATCTCAAATAATAATAACAATAATCATAAAAAAAAAAAACATTTTGATAATGATATTAACAAAGTATAATCATAACCTTATTTGTGGATGCAATTTTTTTAATAACAAAAAGTCAAACCAAATCAATATATTTACAATTTAATATAAAATAAATTCATATGAAATTTGTTGATGTCGAAATTTGCACCAACAGTAAATTTATATCTCTCGAGAAAGATTAGTCCAATGTCCTGCAAAATAAACAAATCTCAAATCGGTGTGATGTTGAGCTAAATCCACTCCGACGCTTAAGTTAGAATTAGGTTTGGAAAATGACTCAATTGGTAGAAAATAAGTTTGAGTTTTTGGCATACCTTTCTTCGACCACAGCTTGATTATAGGTCGATCCTTCATAACTGAAATTTGCACGACCCCTATGCTTCCAAGCCACTAATTGACTTTCCTCAGCCGTTACCCATCTAGCCATTATTGTCAAAGCGGTTACACTTCCCGACCATCAATGTGCTCGACTTCTAGGTAAGCCTTTAGCATCTGGTGCATAACTTGCTTTCTTAGATCACCCTCCTTTCTTAGGTCGACCTTCTTTCTTAGCTTTCTTAGGCTCTTCTTATGGGTTATTCTCTGGCTTTCCCATGGGTCATTTAAACTTAGGCTCTCACCCTGGGTCCCACTAGATGGGCTAAATTTACCCATAATTTAAGTCAAGAAAACATAAGTATAAGTTTAAAGGTAAAAAATCTCCTAATTTTAAGAAATTAAATTCAGACGAAAGAAATATATTTTTAGAAAATATATATTTGACATGTGGTGCCCTTAAAAATATTGTACCAAATAAATATGAACCTATAATTAATTAGTTCCTAATTAATTTATTTCCAACTCAGACGAAGGAGAATCAAAATCTTGGAGTCGAATTTGGTTGGTAAGAAATTAAGAAACCAATAAAATAAAGAAATAAATGTATGAATAAAATAAAATAATAGCAAACAAATTGGCGCTAATTTAGGTTCCGTCATGACGACGCCCAGCTTTCCCACCGCGTACTACAAACCAATCGAACATTGACAGCGACGCCACCACAAGCCTCTATTTATTTATTTATTCTTATTCTTATTCTTATTATTATTATTATTTGAAACAAACCACAAGCCTCTATTTCTGATTTTAGCTTTATTCTTTCTCCACATAATTTATTTGTTATTTGGACAAATTGCAGAAAGTATACTTAGGGCGCAGTGGTAGTTACAATCATATCTTTAAACTTTTATTTTTAAAAGTCGAACCTTCTAATTTACATATAAGTATTAATATTTAGTCAAATTGGACATTCAAACTTACATAATTATATAAATTATAACATTTATATACGTTTGAATGTTCAATTTCTATAATTTGTGGGTCCAATTTCTTCTGTTATTATAAGTTTGAAGATTCAATTTTTTAACACCTTTAGAAGTTTAGAGACCTAATTTTTAATTGAAAGTTTTGATGGTGTAATTGCAACTACTACCATAGTTTAGCGGTGATTATTGTAATTTATCCACGTTGATTATATTTGAAATATAGACCATATATTCTGGAATTCCTTTACATTTACTCTCTAGTTTTACTAAATCTTACAAATAGTCTTTATTACTAATTTATATACTAGTCTTGCCTCCATGACATTTGTTTAATAATATAGTTTTTTAAACTTAAAATTAATGTAATTTTCAAACTATTTTTTAAAAAAATAGATGGGTATTTTTTATATATTTAATTAAACATCTATAGAAAAATATTCAAAATTGTGGGGCTTGGTGTGATCCACTCTCGAAGAGACGAGTGTCTCATGAAAAAGGCTAAAACTTTTCACATAAAGTGGTTTTATTTTCCAATAGATCTTTGAATTTTTTTTTTTTTTTTTAATTTTGTTGAATTTTTTTCTCAAGAATAGAAACCAAATAAACTTCAATTTCGAAAAGATTAACGTTTAATCAGAGCTCTTTAAAAAAAATGGTAACAATTTGGCCACTTGTGAAGCTATTGGTTTTTTTTTTTTTTTTTTAATTATTTTTTTTATTCCATGAGTTGAGTCCTTAAAAAAATGAAAAAAAAAAAAAAATCTCACGCACACAACTTTGTCTACAATATGCTATATGACAAGGAAATTGGAGGATAACGATAATGGTCAACTTCCGTCAACATTGGGTTGAAGCATCGCTACCAAATTAATATCTTAAAAAGAATATATATATTTTGAGTGAGTGTCTATCACTATCTACTTATTATTAGTGTTTATTACTAATAGATATTTCTAAATATTTTGATTCAATTTGTCATATTTGAAAATAACTATTTTTTATTCCGATGGTGGATATTAATGAAATCTAATATGATTTCTTCATTTACATTTTTTAAAATTTTAGATTAGGATACATGTATTTGTTTTTTTTTTTCTTTAAGTAAAAGTTTTTTTTATCCTATCAAATTGAAATAATAATAATTATTATTATTATCATACTCATACAAATTACTAAATATCATTCACTAACTTTAGTTTCACGTGTTTTCAATAATAGTAATAATGATAAATAAATAAATAAATAAAATAAGTTCACAATCCAGCAAAATAAAGACATAAATAAATAAACATAGTATTTTTCTTTTTCTCTTAAGATTAAATAAAGATAGCGTTGAAATTTGATAAAGACTGAACCAAATTCCTCTGTCTCTCTCCTCTAAGCTGCACATGCACTGTGAAAACTAGTGGGAAATGGCGGATTGGTGAAGTCAAAAACCAAATCCCACAAGCAATTATATGCTTTCTTCAGTTGAATCCTTCCACTGATTATCCATTTCCTGCAAAACCCATTTTCCCTGTTTCATCATTTACATCACGAAATTCCTCCATATTCCTTTCTTCTTCTTCCTCCCAATTTCCCTTTCACTTCCCTTTTAAACAATTTCCCTCTCTCTCTCTCTAGAAATTTCTCAGTCCTCCAATGGCGACTCTTGGGGATATTGGGGTTTCAGCATTAATCAATATCCTCACTGCCTTTGTTTTTCTTCTTGCTTTTGCTCTCTTGAGAATTCAACCCATCAACGATAGAGTTTATTTTCCTAAATGGTATATCAATGGCGGACGAAATAGTCCTCGTAGTTCCAGAAATTTTGTTGGGAAATATGTTAATCTCAACATTTGCACTTATCTCACTTTCTTGAACTGGATGCCTGCGGCTTTGAAGATGAGTGAAACTGAAATTATTACTCATGCTGGGTTTGATTCCGCTGTTTTTCTCCGAATTTATACTCTCGGGTTTGTTCCCCTCCTTTTTTGCTGATTTCTTGCGTAATTTATCTGATTCTTGTGAAGTTTGAAGATGATTTGTGATTTACAGTCTTCTTTCTCTGTTGTTCTTGTTGGGTTGATTTTTGAGCACTTTTTTTGCAGTGTCAATCTCTACTGTTTGGGTATTTAGGCCATTTGTATGATTTTATGATGATTTTGTTTTGTGTTTTTGGAGATTAAGCTTCTTTATTTGAATATTTTTGTTGTGTTCTTCATCATTGTAAAGAGATTTTCGATTTTTTTACCCCAGATTTTGGAAAAGTGAAACAGAGGTTTAGAACCTATGGATTCTTTTCTTTTTTTCTTTTAGTCAATATTTGGTGAAATTATATTTTGGTAATTAGTTTTTTAAAGTTCTATTTTCTTGTCTTATTTTTCGTATATTCACATCATTGACCTGTATTTTAATATATATATATATATATATATATATATATATATATATTTTATATCAATGAGTACATTAACAATATCATCGAAAAAGTCGCTGCTGAAATTTAACAATATCATCGGAAATAGTTTCTCAAACAAAACCTTGTTTCTTTTGTATTTAGAGTTTGAGCTGAGATTTAAAAACGTTTTGAAGAAGTAAAACAAGCTCCTTCTCTCTCTCTCTCTCTCTCATCAAAAGGGATTTTTGTTGATTTTATAATTAATAAGGAATAAATGACAATTTATAAGGTATTTTTTTCCTCCTTATGCTTATTGGCAGGTTGAAGATATTCTTTCCAATAACCATTGTTGCACTACTTGTTCTCATACCAGTCAATGTCTCTAGTGGGACACTGTTCTTCTTAAGGAAAGAATTGGTTGTAAGCGAAATCGATAAGCTTTCAATATCCAATGTTCGTCCTCAATCTATAAGGTGAGATGTTCTTGTCGTTGCGAAAGACGAAAACATGAACTTTACTATTTATTTTTGTGCTAAAAATGTTCAAATTTGTGTGTTTATGTCACATTATTGAGAGGGTGAAGTGACATTTATTTTATCACCTATCCTCAATACAAAATGTTTGATCTCATATTTTAATTTGAATCAAATCTCATACTATGACTTGTTGGGAAATTCACACAATCTTAACATTTTTAACATTTGAGTTTCAGGTTTTTTGCTCATATAGGATTGGAGTACTTGTTCACCCTATGGATTTGTTACATGCTTTACAAAGAATATGACAATGTAGCACAAATGAGGTTGAATTTCTTGGCATCACAACGCAGACGTGCCGAGCAGTTTACCGTGAGTGAAGAATTTTATTGCTTAATAGTTGTTCTTTGGGTAACCATTTCACAATGTGATCATCAGTGAGAGAATCTTTGCACTGACTTCTTAATGTTATTTTTTGCAGGTGTTGGTTAGCAATGTACCACATTCATCTGGTCGCTCGACCTCGGATACAGTTGATCAGTTCTTTCATAAAAATCATCCCGAACATTATCTTTCTCATCAGGTAATAATATTACTATATAAAAATATATTTAAAGCAAATTGGGCATGATTCATAGCTCCCCCCACACCGTGCAGGGACCTTCTCTTAGCTGGTATTTGTTTTTCGTAATTCGTTTCTTGTTTTTAGGCTGTATATAATGCCAACAAGTTCGCTAAACTAGCAAAAAAGAGAGCGAGGCTCCAGAATTGGTTGGACTATTATCTACTTAAGTTTGAAAGGCATCCGGATAAGAGACCGACTACAAAGGTATCCAACTTCCCATGCTTGGATTCGACTATTTAGTTTCAGTGTATCACATAGGCTGCAAGCCTATTGGTTCATTGTTATGGCCAGAGATTGGACCAATTGAACTCTTTCTTTCAGACAGGATGGTTTGGGCTTTGTGGTAGAAGAGTCGACTCTATTGAATACTACAAACAAAAAATGAAGGATCTTGATGCCAGAGTAAGTCATCAAAGCAGATTCAATAGTTCTCCACATTTTATGAATTGGATTCTTAATGCATAAAAATTGAGTAATCTAAAATGTTCTTGATGTATTTTTGACCCCCCATGTGTATAGATGGCATTGGAGAGACAGAAAATTATCAAAGATCCAAAATCAATATTACCAGTTGCTTTTGTTTTGTTCGATTCTCGATGGGGTGCTGCAGTTTGTGCACAGACGCAGCAGAGTAAGAATCCCACATTGTGGCTGACAAATTGGGCTCCAGAACCTCATGATGTTTATTGGCAGAACCTTGCTATACCATTTGTTTCCCTAAGCATCAGAAAACTAGTTATATCATTATTGGTTTTCGCTCTAGTGTTCTTCTACATGATACCGATTGCTTTTGTTCAATCACTTGCCAATCTGGAAGGTCTTGAACGAGTTGCTCCTTTCCTAAGGCCCGTGATAGAATTGTAAGTCAACCCACATTGTTCCCTCTGTATCTATGCTCCATCATTTTCGTACTTAGCAACATTTTTATATGTTGATTGTGATCCATTTGAATACTTCCTTATGAGGAATCTTCAAAGATCGATCGTTTAAATTTAATCATTATGTACAGGGAGTTCGTCAAGTCGTTTTTACAGGGTTTCCTTCCTGGTTTGGCTCTCAAAATCTTTCTATATATACTTCCATCAGTTCTAATGGTCATGTCAAAAATTGAGGGGCATGTAGCAGTTTCTACGCTTGAAAGAAGGGCTGCGGCAAAGTACTATTATTTTATGCTGGTAAACGTGTTCTTGGGAAGTATTGTGACGGGTACAGCTTTTGAGCAGCTGGATTCCTTCATTCACCAATCTCCTACCCAGTAATGCCTCACACCCTTCAATGATATGCAATTTCCCATTCCTTTTTCTCATCACTAATAATGTATATGGACTAAAGATCAAACTTCTAATGGCCCTTCAACCTGTTTGCAGAATTCCTCGGACGATTGGAGTTTCCATACCGATGAAGGCTACTTTCTTCATTACATACATAATGGTTGATGGATGGGCCGGAATAGCAAGCGAGATTCTTCGATTAAAACCGCTGGTCATCTTTCATCTCAAGAATCTTTTTTTGGTGAAAACTGATAGAGATAGAGCAAAGGCAATGGATCCAGGAAGTGTGGAATTTCCCGAAACTTTACCGAGCTTACAATTGTACTTTCTACTGGGAATTGTCTACGCCGTGGTCACCCCAATTCTTCTCCCATTTATACTAGTCTTCTTCGCATTTGCATACTTGGTATACCGACATCAGGTTTGTCACCCTACAATCTGATTATCTGACTAAGTATATATTGTTACACTCGGGCACAGTTCAATGCATACTTTCCCTTCTATTTACAACAAGCTGCACAAATCCACTAGAAGAAAGTATTTTGTCTGATTATCTGACTAAGTATATATTGTTACACTCGGGCACAGTTCAATGCATACTTTCCCTTCTATTTACAACAAGCTGCACAAATCCACTAGA
Source organism: Citrullus colocynthis (assembly GCA_031780015.1). Taxonomy (NCBI): domain Eukaryota; kingdom Viridiplantae; phylum Streptophyta; class Magnoliopsida; order Cucurbitales; family Cucurbitaceae; genus Citrullus; species Citrullus colocynthis. The sequence goes on from QLSR01000048.1 coordinate 75,008, forward strand.
AGAAAGTATTTTGTTGTTTTGATTGAAAAGGAACACGGTTGGTGTTTTGGGATTTATTCCTGTAATTTTTTTGGAAAACTTTTAGACATGAGAGAGATCAGTAGATACACCAGGATATCTTAACTAAGTTGACACACTCTTAACACCATCATCATATCTCATAGCCCAAAAGCAAAAGCATTACGGAAAGATAGGATCAAAGAACATCAAATGCATTTGATCTGTAATTTTTACGTCTTACTGAATCATGGATTGTAAATGTGGATTTATTTGCAGATCATCAATGTTTATAATCAGCAATATGAGAGTGTTGGTGCCTTTTGGCCTCATGTTCATAGCCGCATCATAGCAAGCTTGTTGATATCTCAACTACTTTTATTGGGTTTGCTCAGTACAAAAAAAGCTGCCAATTCTACTCCATTGCTCGTTGCCTTACCGATATTGACATTATTCTTCCACAAGTACTGCAAGAACCGGTTCGAACCCACATTTCGTAAATACCCTCTTGAGGTAAAAATCTAAGTACTTCAAGTCTAGTTGTTGAAAAGGATCTTAACCAACATGTATTTGATATTTTGATGCATTTCTTCATCACGTGCTGATACAAGCACATATAAAGTCTTGGGATAACATAAAGTTAAGTGTGAAGGAATAATTATAGCCATTTCTCAAGTATAATTTTAACAATCTTTAAAGATTTACTCAAATGAAAGTTCTACTCAAATGAAAGTTCGAAGGTACAACTAGAACAAACATTATAATTCCTAATGGACTTTTATTGTGTTCCCTGATGTTTGTTCGCTTTTTCTCTAGGAAGCGATGGCCAAAGATACGTTGGAGCGGAGCACGGAACCCGACCTCAACGTAAAAGCCTTCTTAGCAGATGCTTACTTGCATCCGATTTTCAGGTCCTTTGAGGAAGAAGAATTATCAGAGATTAAAGTTGAGAAACAAAAGTCTCCAGTACATGATGACAGCTCTGTGAGTGAACTCAGTTCTCCTTCCCCACCACACATTGTTGATGATCATCATCATCATCCTCAGTCGCCTCCCCATTATATGTATCATCCTCAATCCCCTCCTCATTTTGTATATCCTTCACATCCTTCACACCATTATGCCTATAGTTATGATCCTGAGCATTAGAACACTAGAAATTACTCAATATAGGAATTGACGCCCCCCCCCCCCCCACAAAAGCTAGCTGGTTTAACCAAACTTTATGTTTATCTTTCATTAATTGTAATTATCTCATTCTCAATGAAAAGTATTTTAGTGTTGTTTAGTTTCATTCTGTCTTTTGATTGATGAGATTGGCCTTGGAAATCATACCAGATGGAGATTGTAAATTTAGTGTTTCTTTCAAATGGCTTGAGATTTTTTTTTCTTCTTTTGGGTACTGAATATATGGTGATCTGATTTTGTTGATTTTGGTTGTTTTTCCCTAAGAATTGTGATTGGAATGGCTCTTTATGATGCTGAGTTGATAGAGTTTCAATTATGATTGTAATAAGTGAATGAGAAATAACCACAGAGTCTGCTAAAATGATTGTAAGTCATATTGGCTATCTACTTAAAATTTATTAATATACGAGTTTTTTTAGGCAACCAAACATTCTAATCATCTTCTTTGCTATGATCATTTGACAAACTTGATTTTTGGAAATTGGAAAAAGTAGTAACATGTATTGAGATGGTTTGACTCATAGAAATGGTTGTAAATGATCTATTTACATTTTTTTTAAAAAAAAAGTCATTTTATTTCGGTGTCAAAACCAATCCAACTATGATTTTTTTTCTTTTCTTCTCTTTACTATATAAATTTATATTCTAGTGTTTTGTAAGTGAGAAAACAATACATACTCAATAGTTTAAATTAGAATTTAAAGTCTATGAACATGTATGAACCTGTTCGAAAAAGGGTAAAATTAGTTTTGTCATTTTTAAAAGGAAAATTATTATAAATAGAAAGAATATCAAATAATTTACAAATATAAAAAAATTTAGTGATAGACCGCGATAAAGTGATGAAAGTCTATCACAGTTTATCATTCAAGCAGTAGACGTCTATTATTGTTTATCGCCGATAGACAGTAAAATTTTTCTATATTTGTAAATAGTTTGACTCATTTTGATATATTTGAAAACAACAATTTTAAAAATGATTATGAAATATGTTTTTAATCACTTGTAACCAAATTTCATGATATAAAAATAATATTTAAAAATATTAAATTAATTTTGAGAGATTAAAAATCACTAAAAAAAACTAAATTATTACTCTTTGTAAAAAGTACTTTTAACTCTAATAAATTTTATGAGTATCGACACAATTTTATGTCTTAAAGTCGGGTTCCCTATTTCACTAAAGAGATGAAGAGACACTACCAAAATTGCTTGATATTCTTTTCTTTTTTCCCATCTTCACTTTTATTTCAAATTCTCAACCCCTATCCCTTTCCCTCTCCAATAAATGTGTCCACGTCAGCTAATTAATGTACTTTTTTCCTTTTTTTTTTTTTTTTTAAGGATTAATGTATACAAAGTTGAAGGATAGTTTTAGAAGAAAAATTATGCACAATAGTACTACTCTCATTAATTAGTTGTTACGTCAGCATCTTTTTAAAAATGAAGTAAAGACCATTCCTATTAAAAAAATATTTATAAAACAAAATTATAGTGCGAACAAAGAGAGTACTATATACTCTACTCTTGTGGTTCAAGAAATTTTTTAAGTTAAAATGCGTAAATGGATAAACTTAGTCTTCAAAATAGACCAAAAATATAATATTTTCCCCTAAATTATTCTTCACTTTTCATTTCAACCATTTGCCTTCCCTTCCTTTCTACCTCCCATGGCAATCCTTCATGGGTATTAAGGTTTCTTTGTCTTTCTTCTTCGTCAACCACACTATTTTTCTATATTTTCTATGTAATAATATGATATTATTTGCTTTGAACATAAGCTTACACTCTTCCTTTTTAGTTTCATCCAAAATGTCTTCATAATAATTTAAATAAATGTTCATATTAATGTTCAAAATCATATTTTGAATCACAAACCTTGTAGTTACTAACATACTTATTTGCTAATTGAGCTATATTTAGCGTGATATTTTTTGAGTGGTAGGTTGTGTAAATTTAGCATTCACATATTTTTTCACATGAAAATTATTATTATTATTTAATAAATTTGGATAAAAGTTAACTTGGAAGTACTAAATTAAACATTTATTAAAAGATATAAACTAAAACTGGGTAATTTGAAAGTATAAAAGGACTAAAATTAAACAAATTTTAAAGTTATTAACCAAAATGATATTTTCAATTTTTTTTTTTTTTTTTTTTAAATTCTACGACATCATTATATTGCTTACATATTTTAATAACATTTTTAATTCTCTATGTCACAAAACTTCCACCAGTACTAACTAATTAACCAACCAAATTGGTAAGCTGCTAATTACTATTCTAAACGTCGTACATTCAATCTCTCATTTTCATTAAAAAAAGAAAAAGAAAAAAAGAAAAAAAAGGTAAATTTCTCATTCACACAAAATGGCCTTGGAGCATAAAAATCAAAGAGAGTTTTAGGTGTTTGCTGATTGATTTTGAGAGAGTTGTTTGGTGGCTATAATTTGCTGATAAAGGTCTCTAATTTTCAAGCCAATAATGGTCTGAAACAGGCCTGTTCCATTATTGCTTCCTGGAAAATCAGAGTGCATCAATATTTGTTGAGTAATTTCACCATAATATTTGGTGGAAATGTTGCTTAGATGACTTTCTACATAGATAAGCTCATCCAATTTATCAAATTGGCCATCCATCTCCAATACACTCACCTGAAATTACCACCAAACAAATCTTTATCAATGATTTTACGATATCGTAGGGGTATAAGCGAGTTGGCTTGTATTGGGTTTTCGTCCAAATTAATTTTGGACATAAAAATTGTATAAGATAAATTTAAATGACTTGTGTATTCTGCAATATTTAAGGTCTCAATTGTAACATTTCACAAGGTTTAAAGAGTGATTAATCAAATTAAAATTAAAATGTTGTGATTATAATGTCCATTTAAACCACTAGTGATTTTAGCTACTTCCCTTTGAAAATTTAGAGATAAACTAGGCTAAGCATAAGTTTTTTCTTTTTTCTTTTTTTTTAATTTTATTATTATTATTATTTTTTTTATGAAACTAGCCCATCAAAATGAGTCTATTAAATTCCTAGAGTGATGAACCAAAATAGAGACTGATAGAGTTGGCCACCTAACATAAACATGAAAATTTTAAGTCATTTAGCAAAAAGAAAAGTCTAAAAAACACTGTAAGAATTATTAGTTTTACAAAAATTAAGTAATATTTCTTGGGAAAAGAAAAAATAAGAAAAAAAAGGTTAAAGTTACAAGTCTACTCCCTGCTCTTTTCAAGTTTGTACCTAAAAGATCACTTAACTTAAAAAAGATTTTAATAAGTTTTTACTAGGTCCCTCCACTTTTCATTCATGTCTAAAAACTTCTAAACTTTAAAAGTATCTAATAAATACTTGAAATAGACTCTTGATATAGTAAGAAATTTTAGAAATTAATTAACATATTTTATATAAAATTAAAGTTTATGTCTAATAAAACCCTAGACTTTCAATCTAATGTCTAATATATCCATAAATTTCTTTTTCCAAAGAAAAAATGTTAAATAGGTTAAATATGTATTAGACACAAACTCGAAACTTCATTTATTGGATACAAAATTGAAAATTTAAAGATTTATTAGACACATTTTAAAGTTCAAGAACCAAAGAATAGACCCTAGTCACCAACTAAAAGTTTAGACCTCATTTGGTAACGATTTTAATTTGTTTTTGAAATTTATGCTTGTTTTCTCCAAAATTTCATACTATGATTTTCATATTTTTGGAAGAATCAATTAAATGCTTACTAAAATTCTAAAAACAAAAACTACTCGATTTTTAGTTTCCAAAATCTAGCTTGATATTTTAAATATTAGGGAGAAGTGAATAACAAAACAAAGAAAAAATAGTATTTGTAAGCTTAATTTTCAAAAAACCAAAAACTAAAAACAAAATATAAGCCCCATTTGAGAACCATTTCGTTTTTTGTTTTGGTTTTTGAAAATCAAAGAGAAATTATTTTAAACGACAAAACTGTTGAAATTATTTACAAATAATAGAAAAATATCACCATCTATCTACGATAGACCTCAATCTAAGTCTATGATAGACCTCAATCTAAGTCTATTATGACACAGATAGCCAACTTTCAAAAACAAAAATAAGTCTAAAAACTACTTTTTTTAGTTTTTAAAATTTGGCTTGGTTTTTTAAATTATAAGTAAAAAGCAGATAAGGAAAAAAATTTAGAGACAAAATGAGTGTTTATAGACTTAATTTAAAAATAATAAAAAAAATGTTAACAAATACGGCTTAAACTAATCATATTCTAAAATTTAGAGACCAAATGGGCATAAACACGAAGGTCTAAACAACAAACTGATAATTTATCCTAAAGAGAGAGAGAGAGAAAATATATATAGAGAGAAATAGAAATAGAAAATCTCTAGAAGTGTTTGCATGAAATGCATGGGCTGAGAAGATTACCTCATGACCAAAGTAAGTTTGAGGGCCACAAGACAGCCTGATTCCGGGATAAGAACATGTAAGCTTTCTTCCACAAGGAATCCATGAGATTGTAGATCCTTCATCGAACAGGTAAACTGGATTGAAATGCTTAATTCCTTCTTTCATTATCAATCTAACCCTAAGAATTTTTCCTTCGTTGTCATTTGGAATCAATCTCGTCGGCAACACTTCCATCACCGCATCCGCGTATTGCTTCTGTGGATCTAAATCCAAAACAATCACCATTCAGATTCAAGTAAGTTTTCCTTTGCATCTTGTTAGCTATGGCTGATTTTGAATTTTTGAGGCTTAATTATTACCGATATATGCGTCGAAATCTGGCTTTCGTGCTTCGATGCTTGCTTTGATACTCTCAAGGCTGTGGCCTCTCTCTGCCATGTCTCTCTGCAATTGTTTTGATTTTGATTTCGATTTCTAATTGGAAATGTAGAGAAAGTAGAATACTCTGCCCTACTTAATTCGTTTATACTATTTGATTAATGTATACCTGAATCTTCCAAGCAAATTTGACTTCGTTGCTGATGTCCAAGTAAATGCTGAAGTCTAAAAGATCCCTAACTCGTGAATCATACCTGCATAAACATAGATCTAGATCCAATGCATGAAATTTCGTAAAAATTACCTCCAATGGTTTCACAGTCTCATGGTCACAAAATTTTACTGCGAATTCTTTCCCGTGAAAATGGAATTATTTGACTATGATTGATCGGATAACAGAGAATATGAAAACATATGAAAATGCAAAGGGAAAAGAACTCTTCATTTCAAGTAATCCCTTCATAACAAAGTGGAAAGCTAGGTTTGGTTGATCAGTGATATATAGAAAATAAGAAAACAACACTTTACTTCAAGTGATCCCTTCATAAGACTCGAATGCAGGAAGAAGGGCGAGGATGTTGTAAAAATGGAGATATCTATTCAATTCCTTTCACCCTTTTTCTCAAGAAGAAAAAAGGTAGGACAAGTTGGTCTCAAAATATCTATGAACATAGAGGTATTATAGTTAATCGGTATATTGATTGAGCAGCTGTTTGAAGACAACCTAAAAAGGAATAATTATTATTGGATTCATATTCTGGCGTAAGAAGTTGGAGGTAAGAACTTACATTGGGTGTAGGCCTTCAATGACAAGGATCTTAGGAGGCTTAATAAGCTCAGGTGGATCTAGAAGACCTGTGACATGATTATATATAGGCTTTTCAACTGCAATTCCATCTTTGAGAGCCTTAACTTGCTCATACATGAGATCAAAATCATTGGCTCTTGGGTCAAGTGCAGTAACTCCCTTCTCTTTTCTTCCAGTTCTATCCAATGAATGGTAATCATCTAAACATATCACAGTTGTAGTGTCACTTATGAGCGTGTTGGAGTCTGGATTTCCACCTCTTGGTGGCTTTGCTGCACCTCCAAATACACTGGTTAGCCTTCTCATGAAAGTGCTTTTCCCACACCCTGAATCTGCTGCTAGACCAATCACAACTGTCTGTTGGTCACCTGCTGAGCAGGTTATCAGCCATGGGGTTGTGTTGGCTTTGCCTCTCTTGGATTTTTTGCCAGTTGTGAAGAAAATTACATGTTCTTGGTGACGGCCTAAGCTTATTTCTGATGATGAATAGACTGAATTTGTGTAGATTAGGGACTTGGCTGTAGAGAATGTTGCCATGGTCTGAAATTTGGATCTTTGGTTACTCTAAATTGGTTTTGTGAAGCATAAAATGGGTTTGGCCTTCTCTTTTCCTTTCTGTTTTTTCCTTGCAGAGGGTAAAGATGGATCAAGAAGACAGAGAATAGTATGGAAAGGAAAAATCTTGGGTGGTGATGAAAGCTATAATGTGTTTAGCTTACTGCTAAGTTTCTTCAATTACCCCTGATTTCTTTGTAAAATTTAGGTTGGAAAGAAGGGTTGTGTGTGAGTTTTTGACATTGGACACTGGTAAAACTGTCATTTCCTAGCTTTTCTTAAGAGAAGTTGAAATGTTGAATTTCTGATTGGAGATGGAGTTCTTGATGAGTTGATGACAACAGTGACGAGAGGAACTTTGTGGTGGATCTCTTTCAGTTTTGGATATTTTATGCCACGTGGCAATGGTGGACTGGATGTTTATGGATGAGGAGTGAGAGGTGTAGAATGGAGAAGAGATGAAAACTCTGAAATCCAAATTACTCAATCCTTTGCTCTTTGAATTGTACAGTTTCTCAATGTCCTCAATCAAATTTGGACCACAAATTCAATGAAAAGAAGGGAAGGTTGTTCGAGAAAATCATACATAATCGAAAAGATTTATATTTATATTTTAGATTGTAATTAATTAATCGTAACCTCTGTAATTTGATCTTGACTGTTATTAATTCATCAATGGTAGAAAAAGAAACCTTCAATTGTAGAGTAGTGAATAGAGTAACATTGATATGTACGTAAGTCTCCCATGAGAATAAGGATCAACACATTTTTCACCTTTATAAATGTAGAGAGGTTTGAATCTCCTTGTAAAAAAATCTTATTTATTTATCTTTTTTTCTCATCTTCTATAAACATGAAATAAAAATTTCTTTAAAATTTATGCTGATATTTCTATGAAGGGTTTAGTGCCAATACTGAGACAAAGAAAAATAGGTCAAAATGAGTTTAGCTCAATGGTAATTGACATAGTATTCTTTCCTAGAGGTCAATGGTTTAGTCCTCCATCCCACCATTGTTATACCATAAAAAAGAAAAAGGGGAGAAAAATGAGGAAGAAATGTGAGTATTAGTTCACTTGACACTTCAATATTGGTTATTAACCCCAATTGAAGAACCCTTTCAGAAGCTGCTTGCTTGTGGTACAGAAAATAGTTACCGTTTTAGCCAATATACAAAGAGAAAGAGCTATCTTTATTGTTTATTCAAGATAAAATTAATTAGTATTTTCATAATTTCTTTTTAACTATTTTTTTTTTTGTTTTTAATTTTTTAAAAATTAAAATTTAAATATCACTTCTACCAATAAGTTCTTTTGTTTGGATATTCACTCTCCACTAATATTTGTTTTTGAAAATTAACATTTTTTTAAAACTTAATATCGTTTTCAAAATGGACACTAACTTGAAGAACTAACAAACTACAAATAGAAAGATTGATCGCTAATACCATTCACCTTTTCCAATTAATTTTTAAGCATAAGTAGCACCCTCATTGTTACTATTATTATTATTGTCACCCCTCATTATTATTATTATCATTAATGTAGCAACTCTCCCAATACTCAAAAGGCTGGAAAATATGGGTGGTAATTGTATGTGCATGAGAGATTAAAAACTATATTTTTGAATAACTAAGACTATGAAAGTAACATTCTTTCCAAAAAAGAATACGTAAAGCTACATTATATATCCTATGATATGAACTTTCGCGCAAAATTATATATTTATATCACATCAACAAACAAATATCAATCAACTTTAGAATCCACATCTTTCTCTCAGCTCATAAACAAAAAAACATCCTAAAATACAATGACCGTACTCCCCATCACAAGAAATATCAAGCCAAAGATTTAAACCGCCGCCACATCGCAACCGTTGCTTAATCTCTCACTTTGAATCACTTGTTTCCCCTAAAATACAAATAGATTTTCTGCACCAAAAATAGGGGAAGAAAAGGTAAGATGCAGAAGAACTATTTAACAGTATATGAAAAGGTATGTGGATGAACATTTAATTTTAATTTTAAGTTAGTGAAAATTAAGCTTATAAATATCTTCTTTGTTTTGATCTCTACTTTCTATAGGTATTTACCAAAAGAAAAATAATTTTTAAAACTTATTTTTGCTTTTAGAATTTGGCATTCATATATACTTAGAAAGATGAAATTCATTTTGGAGGAGGATGAGAAAACAAACATAATTTTCAAAAAAAAAAAAAAACACAAAACAAAAACTAACTCCCTCCCTCTTGGAAGAGAATGATGTTGAGAAAAAAGGAAGAGAAATGAGAATAAAGATATTAAGTCTTTACCTGAAGGACCCACAAACTAAGAAGTGATTCCAAGCAAAAAAAGCCAAATCCAATGAGGTAGAATATCTGCAAAGAAAATCCAAAATGTTTGTCAAACTTGAAATAGCATAAGGGCTAACAAATAATAGGAATCTGATCGTCAATTACATTTATGTTGTATTTGACGAACAAACAATAATGGTTCTATTGGTTCAAAGCAACCATGTCACTCAATCATTTAATACTAACAAAAATATTATTAGTTGTAATTGAAGCATGTTCCAAAATACACTTTTCAATCTCTCTCATAGATCTAACAGTGTAAAACCACCAACAGCACTGTTCCAGCTGTACCCGAAAATCTCGTCATATGGACAAAACCACACCATTAATGCTAAGGAACCTAGATGAAGTGCATATGCTCATTTATAAAGAATGACTAGCGACAGAGTCAGGGAAAGTTCAACCTAATTTGTAAACATGATACAGCACCTAAAAAGACGCATAATGACGCAAGAAAGACAAGGCCAATTTGTAAGTTCCCCATTCTATCATGGTGAAAATTGATCAGATCCTTCATTTCTCTTCAAAAATAAATAAAGAGATGGTTTACGAGATGTGTAGTTGCATATTCTTGTCTATTTGAAACTTACCCCAACCAAGACATGTTCAGAGAAGACATCGATTGCTGCTAAGATGCCCCTGAAAATGTTTGAAGGATATCCTTAGCACAATGCAAGCAATATGGAGAAACCCATAAGCAACATTTTGAAGTCAAAGCATATTAAAAGCTTAAAAATGAAATGGTAGGCATAAACTTACGTCAATGACTGCCCGTGAAACACAACAGGAGGCGCAATAGCAGCAAAAATGCAAAATAAGATATGTAGCTGTACGTTGGTTGAAACTCAATTAATTGACTACTAAATAAAAAGAAGGGACAAAAAACAGATCTTTATTTTGAAAAAAAAAAAAAAAAAATGATAGTAGTTAGAATTCATACCAAGTAGAACATGAAGAACCAACCAAACTTCAAGGCACTATCTGTCCTGCAAGTATAAATAAGATGAGCAACACAAAATAGCATCAGCAATCAGCATACAATAATGAGCAAATACAACAATAACTTCTTAGGAAGCAACTAAACAAGAAAATAACGAGAGAGCAGAAGAAAAGAGCGGGAAGGTGACAGACGGAAGAAACCCAATAATGGAAAGGCTCTTAACCCATTTGAATGAAATATAAAGATTTTTTAATCTCACCTCATAGCACGGTATAGAGGCCGGTACCATAGCACATAGGAAAGAGGAATTCCAAGTATGGCATATATTACCGCAAGGAAAAAAATTTTGACTCCTGCAAGTTGTGACAACAGTCTGACAAATCCATTCGTTGCAGCTTAAGGTAAACCATTGTGCAAAAAAGAAGAAAAAAATTGAGAGTGAAGTTACTTACCCCCGCCTCTTATCCAGCAGACAGTTATAGCAATAACATTGAAGACCAAGCACAAAACTATACCTGCAAAACCATCAAGGGATAAAATGTAGAGTTAGAAATAACTATGTTGAATGACACATGCTTAGAAATGAATATGTCAAGGATGAGATGCTAGGTGAGGCAAGAACTTGAGTGAGGTGAAGAGCATTATACACAATAGAAAAGCAACTCTTTCAAGAACGCTTCAACTCAAGTATTTGGACAAAGTTTATACAATTAAAAATTGGGGGGCAGATGTGAATTTTCTTTTTTTTTTTTTTCTTTTAAAAAAAAACATTTAAAAGGAATTGAGACAATTAACTTTGCGTACCTAGCCAACTAGCAAAAGCCAAGTACTGCAACTTCTGAGCATGTACTGGTATTTCATTAGCTATATCATGATGAATAATGGGGAAAAATGGAGGCCAGTTTCTATCATCAGCAGGGACACCAGCTGTGCAACATTGAAAAGGTTATAGACTGTCAATAGCTTCATAAAATCAAGAGCAAACAACATTCAATGTCATTTCTTGTAGCATTGTCAACAACCTTTAGAAACAGCTTCTTCCCTCTTTTTGATTTCCTGGTAAAAATGAGGCATAAGAACAGTTAGTAAACCACTACATAATAAGAAATATCACATCTTTGTTTCTGTCTTCAATTTCCTTTTTTTGGGCAAATTGCAAAAATCACTCTTAAAATATAGCGGTAGTTGCAATTATACCCTCTAACTTTCAATTGTAAAAATTTGAGCCCTCAAACTTATACAAGTGTTAGAATTGGACCCTAAACTTACACTAGTCGTAGAAATTTGACCCCCAGATGATAAAAGTTGAATCATAAAACTTATACAATTTTTACAACTTCTACACTAATGTAATTTGGAGGACTCAATTTTTTCAATTGAAAATATGAGGGTATAATTGCAACTAACACCCTACTTTAGGAGTCGATTTTGCAATTCTTTTTTTTTTTTTTTTTTTTGGGGGGGGGGGGGGGGGGGGA
>QLSR01000048.1:95641-197873 GCA_031780015.1 Citrullus colocynthis
CCCCCCCCCCCCCCCCCCCTCCAATTTTTACCTTTATTGTTTTTCCATGTACAATGGCATGTCACAGGTTCAATATATCAGAAGTTTAGCGTTCAAATCTTCAACTTTCTATGTTATCTTTGTTAGTTTTGTTGTTCAGGTATTATTTTGTCATCAAGGTCCTGAAAGCTGAGGGGGATTGTTCGAGCACTCGAGAGTCGAGCTTATTGGTTTGGCATTGCAGACTTGTTTAATAATGGAAGAGGAAGATGATTGATGTTAGGTAAATACAACTTCCTGCACATGGCTCAAAAAGTTTGAAAGATTAGAGTTGCAAATTATGAATGGAAACATATATGGATTTAGCTGGATATCAAATATTATGCATGAAAGGACCTTGACAGCTACTTAGTTTTCTAAAATATTGGCTTTAGGATTTTCTAGGAGACCTAAAAAATGTGGGGATAGGACAACCTCGGGCCATTTGAGCCCTTTGTATTTTTTTTTCCCCCTTGTTTCCTCTTTTTCTTAGTAACTGTTTTTTTTTTTTTTTATTGGAAAAAAAAAATCTTGGTTTTTTTTTTTTTTCCTCTTTCTTTCTAACATTTAAAGTATGCAAAGTTTGGTAGTGTTCAGACAACACTTGCGATCCACTGGTTTTCTTTAAATAAAAACATTTATCTGTCCTGAAAGTTAATAAATAAACTATCAATTTTATCCAAGTAGACTATATTTTATTGGACAATTCTCAGTATAATAATCTTTCAATGGACCTAAGTGTGAATACCTAATAATATTTGAGAGTTGGATTATTTAATTAATTGAATGACATAGGATAAAGTTAAATTAAAAGTCGAAATAATTAATCGAATGGACCCCATTGGTTATTTTCATATAATTTGAAAATACATATATTTCGGTTAGATTGACTTTATCAACACAACACGTCTATTAATTTTTTTTCTTTAAAAAAAAAAAAAAAAATCAACAACAACAGAAAAACAACAATACATCTATGATATCAAGAGAGAAGGAAACATTATCTCGATTCTCTTTGGAGGGAAAATGTAGCCAAAGTATTTTAATTATGAACACCTAATTTAAGAACTTAGAGCTTTTTTTTTTTTTGGTGTATAAACTTGATAACAAATTACTTTGATATTTTGGCTCCATAGTTTTTTTAATAATAAAAGGGACTTTGTGCTTAACACCAATCATAAATACATGTCAAATAATATAAAGTTTATTTTTTTTTCTTTTTTTCTTTTTTTTTAAGTACAATTGTGAATTTGGAGATTTGAACCATAAATTATGTGGTCACTAATATGTTTGTATGCCAGTTAAACTATGCTCGTTTTAACAAGCAAAATTCACATCAACACCTAGTTTTGTACTTTTATTTTAACATGTATTTCTGATGGGCGTTAGTCTCCATGTGCAAGTAATCTAAAATTGACGGAGTCCAAGTATCAAATTCTAAGGGAATAGAGTACAATAACCTAATTAAACAAATGCAAACCTCCTTAAAGTTTACGACTAAAAAGTAACTAAGATATGACGATTTGCTATGGAGGGTGCTTTGCAGAATAAACTATACTTAAAGATAGGGAAAATAGAGGACTTGCATCTGCAACTTAATTTGCTCAACTAAACCCAGACATAATTTGACATGTGATCTAGATGTGCCCCTGTCTTTGCTCTTTCGAGCCTAAAGCAATTAAGTCATACATGATCAAATTGTGTCTGCAACAACATCAGTCGAGTTCAACACCTATTCAACTCTATTTGAGAATTATGTTTAGGTAACTAACCACTTAAATACATATTTCATTAAATTCTCATAGATTTGGTAATTTCAATAATATTGCAAATTTGAGTTTGACTAATACATAAATTAACAATCGAATAATTTTGTCAAAACTCACAAATTATAACGAAAATATAATTTTAGTATCATTTTTCTTTAAACATACACATGTTTTATACATTGAAGACTTTTAGTCTCTAAGTTAGATGATTTGTTTCTATATGTTTTTATAATTGAAAAATGGTGAAGAAGAAAAACAAGAAAAAAGAGGCCCGAGAGAGATATACCATGCAAGCTAAAGACAACCCTTTAAAATCAACTTATAAAGTAAAGGACTAAATTATCAATTCTGAAACTTTAGGAGCTAAAAAAAACATATCCTCAAACTCTAAAAGTGTATTTTGCTCTTTTATTGATCATCAAAAGTACACGAGAATACTTATTTAAGCAAAATTTTAAACGAAACTTGTTAGAAAATAAAATTGCAATATTCATCTAAATTTAAGCTATCATTTGATGAATTTGAAAATTTTGGATAAAAATGAACGCAATTCAACAATTTTAAGGATAATAATAAATAGAGAAAAATATTTTTTTGTCCCTAGATTTTGGGCCTAGTTTTCATTTGGTCTTTAGGTTTCAAAATGTTATACATTTAGTTTTTTAGTTTTATTTTGGTTTCAAATCTTTAAGTTTCAAAATGTGATAATTTTACCCTTAAGATTTGCATTTTGTTTCAATTTGGTCCATAGATTTCAAAATTTTACATTTCTAACTTCAATTTTTCATCAAAAATTTAGTTCGGTCATTGCCTTCAATATCTATAAATTGATTTAAAATAATTATGAAGTGAAAATTTTAAATTTTATTTTAAAAGTGATGAAAAATAATGAAACTTCATTAATTATAAATAAGTTAATTATTTAAAATTTATTAACATATATTATGGAAGAAGAAAAATGAGTACTTAATGAAAAATTAAGGTTAAAAAAGTGAATCTTGAAATCCATGGATCAAATTGAAACAAAATTCAAATGTTAAGGTAAAATTGTAATATTTTGAAACCTAAAGACTAAATTGAAAATAAACTCAAAACGACTAAGTGGGTAACATTTCAAAACCTAAGAACCAAATAGAAATTAGACCTAAAATCCAAAGACTAGAAAGATATTTTTCCTAATATTAATAATAAATCCGCCTAAAATTAGGGGATATTGCTGAACCGGATCTAACGACCCATGACATAATCGGGTCGGATTATCGCAACCCGACTCCATGTACGACCGTGCGAATTGACTATAAAGCCCCTCTCTTCTAAAGCTTCCTCTGCTTTTCTATTCTTTTCTTTGAGAACAAGAAAAAGAACAGAGGAAGAGGCACAAATTATATAAATCGGACTTCTCTTTTTCTTTTCCCCTTCGAGCATCCTTAGCCGGAGCAGCCATGGCCGCTTTACAGTACCTCGATTCCCTTCGTAACTCGCATCCTGAGCTCGCTGAATGGTACAATACGCTCGCAGATCTGTACCAGAAGAAGCTTTGGCATCAGCTCACACTCAAGCTTGAACAATTCGTCGCTCTGACGGTCTTCCAGGTTGGTTTTCTTCAACTTACTACGTTTTCGATGAATGTGTCGACATTTGGATTTCAGAAGTGCGTGCTGGTATTTCAGCTTTTAGATGCTTTTGATTTTTAGATGGACACTGTTAGGGTTCTGGGTCTGGGAATGTTAAGATTGAATTTTTGATAGCGAAATGGATTGCGAAGTTAGGGTTTTTAGTTGGAGAAGATCGTGAGGTTTGAAACTTTGGGAGGTTTTTGCTGAAGTGGTTGTTTAGCCTAGTGGATTTTGTATTCAACTCTTGGTTGGATTTGGAATAGTTGAAATGTAAAGTACGGCAGAAAATTTCCCCTATTTATATCTGTACTATGAGCGAACAAGTTGAACAGATCGATTGAATGTGGGGTGGGTTAGTTGGAGATTAGTGATTTGTTGAGATGACTCATGCCTAATTTACTCATTCCTAAAGACTGGATTGAGTAGATTAAGATTTTGTTACACTGTAGTAGAGTAAGAAGTTTTGGAGCCCAATCTTTGCCTTGTAATATTTTCTCCATTTCATGTTCATAACCTGCATGTTAAGTCTATTTGAGAGAGAAGTGTTGAGGCATTAATCGAAATGTGAAAGTCACCTTAACCCACCATCAACATCTTAAGCTTTGGGGCTTGGTATTCTAACGTGCTGTATCTGGATGTAAAGTTGATTTTGTAGATTGAAGAATTAGATAGTAAGCATGATCTGGGGTTTTTGTTAATACCTGAGTTTGACTTCCCTGACTTCATCCTTTTCTTAAAGAATACTATGTCTAAATATTTAGACTAAGGAGTGGATAGTCATTCGTTCAGTACTGATTTTGGTCCATCTGGAGCTGAAATTATTTTAAATTGGTTTGAGCAAGCTATTAGACGGTTTATTTGGTGAATCCTTGTATATTTTAATTTTTGGTTGAGTTTTACTGAAATGTCTTACATGTCTATATGCAGAAACCTCAAATTCAATTAATATTTTTTTATGGTTAAATGTTCAGGCTGGTGATGCACTGATTCAGTTGTATCACAACTTCATCACTGATTTTGAGACTAAAATCAATCTTCTCAAGCTTGCACATTTTGCTGTGATTGTTTCTCGGCAATATGCAGAGAAAGAAGCTGCCATTAGTTATCTTGAAGGGATAATTGAGAAACTAAGGAGTACTAAAGAGCAGCGCATAGAGGAGCCTATCCTCTATATTAAGATGCAAATAGCCATTTTTAAGCTTGAGCAAGGTGACCGGAAAGAGTGCAAGAAACTTTTGGAAGATGGAAAGAGCACACTTGACAGCATGACCGACATTGATCCATCTGTATACGCTAGCTATTATTGGGTTTCATCTCAATTTTACAAGTTCCGCCAAGAATTTGCTGAGTTCTACAAA
This sequence comes from Citrullus colocynthis, assembly GCA_031780015.1. Lineage (NCBI taxonomy): Eukaryota > Viridiplantae > Streptophyta > Magnoliopsida > Cucurbitales > Cucurbitaceae > Citrullus > Citrullus colocynthis. The sequence goes on from QLSR01000048.1 coordinate 100,403, forward strand.
AGTGCCCTTCTTTATCTGGCCTACACTTCAGTGGAATCATTGTCAGACTCATTTAAATTGGTATGATGAATTGTTTCTTTTTTTTATGTACAGAACAACTTTTCTTTCTGCAACTTTTTCCCCCTTTCAAATAAGAAACAAGCAAGCTCATTACATAATATCCAACGCATGATGGGTATTTATCCTCTATCCATACTTGGTTCATGTTTCTTTTCCCCAATATCAAGATTATTGTCCGTTGTTGTGCCTGTAGGATTTGGCCTTTGATTTGTCTCTTTCTGCGCTTCTGGGAGATAATATCTACAACTTTGGGGAGCTTCTTGCACATCCTATTGTAAGAATTTGCACCATAATTCCTTATTATTTTGCTCTCTCTCTCTTTGTATAATATTATATGTTACTTTTGGGAGCTCATATTTTCCTTCAATTCTTCGTAAACATCACCTTGTTGGTCTTTTGTCCATGAGATGGAGTAAACATAAATATCACTCAGCCTTTTCAATATATAATTTAGATTGTGGGCGAACAATGTTTTAAAAATCTATTGAGGCTTATGCATTGAGGCTCGTTCATGGCAAGACTCTAACTTTTAGCCTCAAGACTTGTGCCTCTGTTGAATCATTAGAGGCTTACTCCTTCGTAAAAATACGCTGAGGCTGAAAATCTGTACACCTCATTTAGATATTAGAAAACTAATATTGATTTGCCTCATTCTCCAAAGATATAACGGTTTGAGTTGTGAAAATTCTGATGTTAAAGATATCCTTTTAAAATTTCTGATTAAGTAAAAATTGTGGGGGTATTTTTTTTTTCTTTTTACACTTTTATATGACTATCATGTTTAGCAATACTTGGTGATACCAATTTAGGGTTTGTAAAATGTTTCTAATTCAATTTGAGGCTTACATCTTATACCGCCTCACCTCTTCAAGAGAAAAGGTCTCAATGCCGGTTTTAGCCTTTTAAAACAACGAGGTCAAGTACAACGGTCTTCATTCTTATAACATGATGATCAATGGCTGCAACACTTGGTATCTCTTGTGTAGATATTGTGCTCAGTGTTTAATCTTTGCATGCCCCTATTTATTTTGGACTTCGAACTTGATGTGTGTGTAATTTCTTATCACTTCAGATCAAAAGTCTGTTGGGCACAAAGGTCGAGTGGCTTTACTACATTCTTCAGGCATTCAATTCTGGTGATTTAGTTCGCTATCAAGAATTATGCCAAGTCCATAATGCAGCTTTAAGGGCTCAACCAGCTTTAGTAGAGAATGAGAAGAAACTATTAGAGAAAATCAACATTCTCTGCCTCATGGAAATTATCTTCAGGTATGCAGGCTTTGCTCCTTTTTCTCCAATAACTTAATTTTTCTATATCATTTTTGTGCTAATTTGGTTTTGTTGCAGCCGGCCATCTGAAGATCGAACCATTCCATTGAAGGTTATAGCAGAACGGACAAAACTTTCTGTAGAGGATGTGGAGCATCTACTAATGAAGAGCCTCTCTGTAAGTTTCACTTGTAGTTATTTCAAATTTATCCATAGACTCGGTCACTTCAAATTAGAATAGGGCCAGGAGACACTGTGATGCTGGAAGAACTCAGTTTTAACCTAGAGGAAAAGTAGCGATGATATAAAATTTGAAAGGCATAAAAATTCCATCTTGATTGGAAGTGTAAAAAAAGTAGTAAGTTGGATGAATGAAAAAAAAATGGATGTTGAAATAAATCAATCATTTTATCATGACTTTCACGGCATTTGAGAAAAACCAGCAACCATTCATTCGTTTGATTGTCTGTTGTCTCTTGGTTAACATTATAAGTTGACCTACTTTCATGTCATGTTTCATCTCTCGGGTAGTCTTAAATCTTGACCTGATCTGACGAAACCCTGGTCTTCCACAGTTTATTTTTCACTTTTTCTCTCGTTTAGCCTACTTTTCTTACGGATTTGTCAATTGCCATGATCGAAGAATTCTACCAATACACGCGAACTTTTTTTCCGACGATCAATAACAGAAAGCTGGGTGATTTTTATTGCAGGTCCACCTTATAGAGGGTATAATCGATCAAGTTGAGGGAACGGTACATGTTTCCTGGGTGCAACCTAGGGTTCTGGGCATTCAACAGATCAAATCCCTGCGAGACCGGCTGGACAATTGGGTGGATAAAGTGCATTCTACTTTGCTTTCGGTCGAGGCCGAGACCCCTGATCTCGTTGCATCATGATCCTCTTCATTTCATCTCTAAACAATTTAGCGGAGGGACAAAGGCCAGGAGAAACTACTGATCCTTTATGGGCCAGGAGAAACTACTGATCCTTTATGTGATTTTCTGTGCTGGCTGGTTTTCAAGCTGTCTTTTCAACTTGCCTACTGCTTTCTTGAACTATCTTCTAGGAAGCAGAAGCCTCTACTTCAGTCTAGTTAGTTTTAAAAATGAGCATGGATTGGAGGAGTTGAGAAATGGACTTAGAGAGTGGTTATTAGACTTCCTTCTGTATTTGTTCACTTTTGTTGCATACAATTGATACAATTGAGTTTTAATGAGCTCCATGCGAATCGATTTCATGATAAAGTTTAAATCTTATAAACTAGACTTCACATAACACAGATAATCTCATTTGTCCATGCCTCAAATATGAGAAGCAATGAAATGCTACTAAGAGCTGTACAAAGTTATGAGACATTCTTCTACAACATCAATCCAACATTTCACTTCCTTTTGAACATGAATATGAAGAACACTGGGCTGCAGGCTTGCTATTGCCTAGATAGAAATCAAAACTTGAAAAAAGATATGGAATAATCACCTTATTCAAGGAGGAGAGTAAAGTGAACCACATGTTTTTTTCTTTCTTTTTTAGGCTTCCTTTAGACATTATCTATGAAACTACTACAAGAATCATTGTTGTCTAACAAATGGAGATGAGCTCACATCTGTGCTATAGAAGGAATCCTCAGGTCCACCATAGTAGTTCTCCTCTTTCTCCTCATCCCACTTGACAACTTCTCTTATATACTTGAATGCCTCGTCAATAGTCACTCGGTCCCTTGCTCTAGCTTGCCAAACAAAAAGCTTACGACCCGTGATGGATTGATAAAGGTCTTTGAATTTCATAGCTACATAGTAGTAAGCTTGATGTGATAGTGACTGGTTGCTATGCAGCGGTCTCACCGGGCTAAAATCGTTAAACCATTCGCAAACATTCAATGACCCCCGATTTACTTTCTCTTCAAAGAGATCATACTTGTTTAGTATCAACACGAATGGGGTATTTCTGAAGCAAGGGTGTCGGACCATCGTCTCAAAAAGCTCCTTGCTCTGCATCATCTTGTTTTGTAATAGGTTTCCGCTGCCACTACCTTCTGGGGCGAGAGACATCTGATCAAAATCACTAAGAGCAACGCAAAAGACGACGACTCGAACATCTTCAAACATCTCTACCCACTTGCACCCTTCATTCATCCCTTTGGCACTTACCCTTATAAGTTGGTATCTGTACAATAGATACAAGCCAAGATTCAGATTGCTGAAAAAAATACATATATATTGAACATAGATAAAACCTGGAGTACATTCAATGAATAAATGATTTGATGAAAGAAATCATCACAAACTAAAAAAAATCTTGTCCTGTACATAACTTGCCCCTAAAAACTTAAGAAGCATTTTCGAGGAGTCAAAACACTTGCAAGTATTTTCAAACAAGGAATTGATAGGTGCTTTCAGAAACACTTCTAAAGACAATTCTTGGCTTAGAGATTCATTCCCTAATTCCACTCTATACACAACCTTTTCTCTCTACTAACTTCTCCCGATAATTTATCCACTTCCCTCCTGAGGAAACTCTATTAAAAGAATGCAACATTCCTCCCAACTTGACATCCCACGGAGTCTCTATTCATCTTCATTCTCTGGACACATTTTACTCTAATGTTACAGTCGCTCTAGAAAAGGCTGCCAGCAGTTTAGACAAGACGTAACGCAGGACTCTCAATGACTCTCCAACAAGGATTGCCTAAATGGGCGGCAGCAACAACCCAGCCCGAAAGACAGTCAGTCTATAGCCAGAACTCTGGAGGCGGCGGTACAGTTAGACCCTTCCTTGCAGCATCAGTAAGATACAACAAGCAACGACTAATGTAATGCTACATATATACATATATATATGCAGGCCTTTTCTTTCAGATCGAGAAAGCGGCTTCTGAAAAGAAAGCGGAGCTGCTATGGACATCTTTGATTGGATGTAGACAAATATATAGAAAGTGTGTAGTGAAGGCGGTTGTAAATCAGTAGGTAGCCAATCTTTACTTAACTCGGCCCAAGCAATGCCCAAAAATGTTTTCAAATTATTATTGAAATACTTATAATGGAAGATTAGAGCTTTTGACTTGATTTCAAATTACTCCCACAGCCGAGATAGATCATAAATCTATTTAGAAATCTCTCATAAACAAATCAATATGCAGAAGGAGAGAATATATTACCTAGTGAGAGGTGGGGGCGGAGCTTCAAGATTATCCGTGTAGGTCTCGGACATTGGACTCCGATCATCAAGGGAAAATTCCATGAAAGCCAATCCATTCCCTTGGGTTACCCCTTCTGCATACAGGATATCCCGATCAGAAGGTTCGTATTCATTGCTTGAAACCTCCACTGCCTGCGAACAATCACAAATTCTAAGCATTTTTCCCAAATAATTCAATCATTCCTAAAAATAAAAAATAAAAAATAAAAAGAAAGATAGGCACATGATGGCAGATGATGTTTCCAACAGGAACATTTTGGTTTCAAAAATTGAGTATATCAGCGAAGAAATTGATGAGGGTGTGATGGATTACCCTGCTTAAGAAATACTCGGCAACATCGGGAAGAAAATGGAGCTCATTTTTTCTCTTGTAAGTTTCCTGGATTGCAGGGTCCTTCCATAGCTCTTCGACTAATGGAGCATACTCACGAGTTGCAGCCGGAAAGAATGCATCCAAATCTCCAGTGGCAATGATATCAAGGAGCCAATCAGAAAAATGTTTCAACCTTGGGTTGATGGAGTATATACTTTCACTAGCTTCCTTCTCTTCATCTGTGGAAATAAAATTTTGTAATTAGAGAAGCATGAATAAATCAAAAGTGACAATGAAAGAGGGTGGAAAGGAATTTTCACCACAATTTAAAAATTAAAAGGCCATATTGCATAAACCACTCATCATATAATCTCACCCATCAACCCATAATCATAAAAAATAAACCTTCAAACTATCATAGAATTGGGTATGCAGATGGGAGATAAAGTCTCATTTAAAGAGTGAAAAAACACTTCTCTCTTATCTAAAGGAATTTTTTTAAATGGGTTTACAGTTTTTGCAATTTCCCAAATCCAACCCTCCAGAACCTCACTAGCCCCACCTAATCATAAAGCCCAATGAATATGACATTTCGAAAATTACCAGTTTCGAGAACTTGATCCCCCTGGGAACATGGAGCTTTTTTCCTGTTTATGATCTCCTCCTCAAAGCGTTCTCGACCATCAAGTAAGATACTAAGATACTTGTACATATTACTCTGAATCATTAGCTTGATGTCTTGAAGTTCTTCTTCACTAAATCTGTTCCCATACAAAAATTTTCCCTGCACAAAAGAAGTACGCATTGAAGATAGTGGATGGAACTGTTCCATTTCTTATAGATTTTAAACAACATTATTGGGGCCATTTCCTTTGCAACGACCAGCACCTTCCCAGAGATAGATTCCCTAAGCTTGATGGCCAAAATAACAGTAGAAACCAGTAGCCAAAAGGAAACATGCATTCATATATCTCCATCCACCATTCATAGATCAATTGACATAGAAAGAAGTTAATTCTATTGTATGTATCCCAAAATTAAAAAGAAGTAAAAACTTAGATTTTTCCGAGAACTCTTTAGAAAAAGCAAATATATAAGTGATTTTCTTTCACGGGACCCACTTACCCTTTAGTTATAAAAATTATCTCCACCCCCTATTTCAAACTAACTCTAGCAACATATGTACATATAAGTTCTAACTTCTCTCCAGTTCCAACATTAAGTTATGTTACAAGGTTGTCCTAGCCTAGAATAAGTTACGTTACATGGTTCCAAACTTGCAACATAAAATTGGGAAAGATTGAAAAGCCTAAGGAAATGACGATCTGAGTAACAACAACAATAATGACATGTTTACCTGCTTAAAGATAGTGCTAGTTCCAGAGCCTTCAATCCCAATGAGAAGAAGTTTCTGAATTCTCTTTTGTTGTTCAAAATAGTTGGGAACTGTTGTATAATTGCTAGCCTCTTCTCTCACTCCATGAGGTGGTTGACCGTGTGGCACAGGCAATGAGAACAAAGCACAAACAAAGCGTGTTGAAGCCTGCCTTAATCAAAGCATAAATAAGGTTCTTTATATCAAAAGGATAAATTTGACGTAGGTTAGACTTCATTCAAAAGATTTTATGTTCACCTTCTCCCAAATATTTCCTCTGATATTGTTTTGACCTTCTTCCTCATAGCGACCATCATCGTATACCCAAAAATGGGTGTCACGTGGGCATTGTACATTTGCCAACTGAAAAAAAGAAAAAAAGAAAAAAAGAAAAAAAAAAAAAAAAAGCATTGAATATGTCTACTTGAGCAGAAACCACAAGCCATTATACATCTAAAGGGAACCAAATTCATAATAGAGAACTTTGCTTTTCAATGGAGTAGACAACAAAATATTTTTAGTTCAGCAAAAAAGACAATGAAGTGAAATCAAATTGACATTAAATGGTTGCACACTCTCTTCCTTGATCTTGCATTTTACTTATAAGAGAAACTGTTCCAAAAAAAAAAAGAACTAATCAGTAGAATTTACACAATGTAGCTCTTACTTTTATGACTATTGGATGCATGAGAGAGGGAAGAGAAATCATTTTTAACCATGTCTTTGATAGTCATAAAAATGACAGCTACATTATGGTAGTTCCAAAGATTTCTCCTTTCAGAGGCTTCTGTTGGGCACGGATTTCCAAGCCATTAGGTCGGAGAGGCACTGATTGAACTTTTCAAGACCTCTTTGCATCACCCCATTAGACTCTTGAGAGAATCATTTTTTCCCTCGCATTATGGCAGATACTCTATGGGATTTTGATGTTCAAGTCAAGTCTACAAAAATTGGTAGGTTCACTCTTTATTTGGTAACTTTCGTTTAACCTAGTATATAGGTGGGCAAGCCATGATGTGGGGGCACTATATGTGATATCAAAAAATCAATGGTTACAGTTTCAAAAGCAAAAAACAAAGAGAATTAGAATGTCTATGTTCCCGTTTATGAAGCCAAAAGGTATACCTTAAGCACCCTTAATTCGAGTCTAGTGATTTCTCGACCATTGATGTAAACTTCGGTGTTTCCATTGCTTGCATGGGGGCTAAGTTTGCCAGTGAAACTTAGATTTGAACTAATGATTCTATCTGGTTTTTCTCCTTCCTGTCAGACAAACACAGAAGTACTTCATGAAGTTCTAGCTGTAGAGACAAAAGTCAAATGGCCATACAGTAAATGCACCTACAAAAACTAACGCTGGTAAATTATAGTTACCTTTCCCCAGAGACCAGATTCTTTGTCGTACCAATACCTTCCAGGTTTCAATTTCTGAGGAGGAAGAGGGCATCCAAGTAATTCTGCCATCTCTTCGGACCTTAGGGGCAATCCATTTACAATCAGCTGTTCCGGACGAAGTTGATTAGCAGGACATTCTTTTTCTGCTTTCATAATTTGCCTCACTTCCAAAGGACTAAGTAGTCGAGACAAGACCCTCGAATGCTTACCCAATTTTGACCTCTTAGATTCATCTATAGGATCACCAATGCAAGTGACACATTTACGCCCTTCGGGCATTGATCCCATGGCCCTAAGCACACAATTGCTGCAATATTTGGCATCACAAACTAGACACGACTCCTTTGTTTCCCACTTTCCTTTCCCACACCTATAACACACCCTACTTTTCTTTTTCTTTTTCTCTTTTGAAACTCCTACATATTCTGGATACACTTGCTTCTCAACGGTAAGTTCTTTTCGATGGGAGTGATCAACAGTATTAAAAGTGACAACAGGTGCTCTCCTTGCATCAATAACTACTGGTTTAGGTTGATTGTTAGGAGGGTTGTGAACTGAAGCCGGGGAGGCAGAAGGTGAAGCTGAAGAAAAATCATGGTTTTGCAAGACGGATACTACAGACTCTGAACTTCCCGATACCCTTGGACTTTGAGTAGGCGAACTTGTGACACCAACAATACGAGAAACTGGCAAAGGAATTGGTTCAATTGTCGGAGGACCGTTATTTGCAATGGACCTTTGGGATTCAGATAAAGGTTCAGCAACTGGAATTGAATGAGGATGTACATCAAGGGGTTCGACTCTTGGAACGTCATAGACTACTGGTGGACCCTCGTACTCCGTAGCTATAGAGTAATCCAGATCGCTAACACTTTCAGGGAGAGATACTCCAGGTGGGAGCATCTTCTTCACCAATTCCCTCCAGTTCTCTTCCTCCCTTCTTTCTGTTTCGGCCGACATATTGCTAGATTTACAACCAGAGTACTAAATCCAACTTCTGAACACTTTTGAGATAGAAGAACTCTCGATGTATAGTTCCCTAAAACAGCATCCACAAGTAAAGCTTAATCATCTTCACAATCAACAAAGTAAACCGCAGAAATTGTCTGCAAGAGATACAAACACGAAGAAGACTCCAACAAAAACACTCATCAGAGACCTGGATTGATGGTCCTTAATTCAACCAAACCACATCAATGGCAGACATCAAACTCAAAATTTCGACAGAAGGAACTTGACTAAACTTTTAGGATAGTAAGAAAGGTTCAAAATCAGAAGGCTCCATTTATCAAAGTTCTCAATCACAAAGTTTGTAGTCAAAATCAGGACACCCAAAACGCAAATCAAACAATATTTTTCAAAAGATTGAAAAGGGCAGACGAACCCACCTCTAGAATCCAAGAGTTGAAAAAATCAGAGTCAAACAAATTATAAACAAACAAAAAGATAAAGAATGACACACAGCACAACACAGCCAACAAAACCACAAGAATCAAATATTCAAAGCGAAGACTATTTTAGCAGAAAAAAATAGATAAACATAGGAGATGGAAAAAAGGGGGAAAAGAGAGAGAGAAATACCCTTTTGAAGAGTAAACGAGTTCGCTTTTAGAGAGAGTCAAATAGCAAATAGATTAGGAAAGTGACAAAATGAAAGCGAACCGTAGAGATTGCAAAGCCCCAGTAGAGATGGCTTTTTAAGGTTTGATTGGGGCTTTTGGAACCCAAAAGGCAAAGCCTCTGCGAAACCCACCACCATGGACGAGAGAAAAGACGAAGCTCCTTTAGGAGAGAGAAAGAGATAAAATACAGTACAGAGAGAAAGAGAGAGAGAGAGAGAACCAAAATGGTGAAATCCAAGCAGAGAGCAATGGGAGTTGGACGAGTCAGAAATTTGAGCCTATTTGCCAAATTGCCAGATGTCTAAATCAAAGTTTTCTACACTAATGGCCAAAACTCAATCCTAAGCAATAATACCTTTCTTTTGGAACTGTTTGAAGGGTTGGAATGTATTTGAATTACATTAAATCAAAAGAAAAGGAGTATTGATTTTTTATTATATTACATTACAAACTTATTTCATTTCAGACCTTCAAACATCCCCTACGGCTTTTTAGTATCAAATTTAGAAAAAAGGTAATTATTTTAAAATGATAAAACTAATAAAAATATTTTTAAACGCATCAAAATGACAGGCATTAATAGACATGTATAATTACGATAGTCACTAATAAACCTCTATCCTTATCCATCACTCGTAATACGATAGTAGTATATCATTTTGCTATATTTGTAAATATTTTTGCTCATTTTGTTATATTTGAAAACAACCCTATTGTGTTTGACATTAATCTATAAATGGTAAAACTACTTATACTTAACCACTAGATATTAGTCGACAATAAACTATTATTAATTTATTTATCAATATTTTTTTTTAACGATATGTATGATTATTATTTTGTAATATTTTATAATTTAAAATATATACTTTACTTTTAGAAAGATGTACTATATTTATATAGACATTTCTATCTTTATCTAATATAGTTTTGCACTTTAAAATTTGAATATATTGAAAACATAAAATTGTTGTTTTCGGAATTTACACTATTGGATCATAGAACTTAGAAACAATATTCAATAACATAATTTGAATGGTCAACTAAACACATATTTGTTGAAATTTTTTAATCTGAAAAACATAAAACGGAATCTAATTGTCAACCAATGAGCTCTAATTTTACAGATATATCGATATAATATTGATATCTATCAGTATTTCTATAAATTAAAAAATTGTTAAAGTACTATTTTAGTCCACATACTTTTATAATAATTGTTAAAATATTATTTTGGTCCTTATACTTTGAAAATTTGTTCAATTTTAATTTCTATACTTTCAATAGTTTAATTTTAATCCCCGTATTTTTAATAAAATCTTAAATTTAGTCTTCAAAATTAATTAATGTTTACCAAAATTGTTTACATAATAATAATGATGATGATTTTATGCAATGCATTTAAATTAATAATTAACCTGTTTTTGTTTCCAAACTAAATTATAGGTGTTGAAGTTATGTTTAAGTCTTTATCCTTATCTATCAATAATTTGTAAAATTAGTTAGCCTAGTTTGTTAATTAGAGTATACCTCAATAAATGATATAACAATTACCGCTCAAAAATCGATAATTTGATCTCTCACTTTGTAATTGTGTTGAACTCCAAAATCAATTATGTAATTTAACATTTTTCTCTGCAGAAAAAAATTTGCTCTATTTTCTTTTTCTAATGAGTGGATATTTAAATTTTTTACCTACTGGCTGAATAAATATATATTTAGTAGTTCAGCTTGGTTGATTTAAACATTAAAATTAAAATTATTCTCATCTGTAACTTCAAGATTGTATTAAAAGTTATTATTCCAACCCATTGCATCACAAAATTATTGTATTCTTGCATCTAGTGAGTTAGTTGTCTCGTTTTCTTAAATAATTTAGATTTTTTTTTTTTTAAATTGATGGATGTAACACTATGGTTATTTTTAATAACTATTATATATAAATTCAAAATCTATGTACTTCATAATAATCATGCAAGTCACTTTGAAAGTTGATGCGAATTTCAATTATACTTATCTTTGAAAGAAAAAGAATCGTTACATTCCTAAACTTTAAAAATTTTCATGTATACTATTAAACTTAAAAATTGTTCTAAAAAATTTTATTTAAAAATCATTATTTAGGTTATGGATATAAGTATGCACAGCAGTTACAAATTCATGTGTATAATCTAATTTTGTAAATGACGTCAAAGATATCTTTTGAGTTGAAATGAATAATAACAACAATTTCAACACCATATAAAGTTGAAATTGAATCAAGATTATATTATATACTTTTAAATTTTTTTAAGCAATTAATATATTAATTTGTCTAACAAAAAGTTGGTTAAACAATTTCAAACTTCCAGGTGGAAGTGAAACTTATAAAATCTGGATCATAGCGTAACACTTTCGAATATTTTATGAATATGTTGTATAATTTAACCTAAGCATTTCATACAAAATTAAAAATATCATTTTATATTTTCAACTATGCATTGGTTAAAATTATTTGTGAAATTAGTTTTAAAATATATGGATTAAGAAGAGAGAAGAGAAAATTTGATTAGTGGAGAGAGAAAGGAGAGAAGTGGGTCCCATAAATAAGCCCTTGGCTTTGATTCCAAATTTCTAATCTATTGAGTTTTTTTCTTTTTTCTTTTTTAATTTTTTTAAAATACTAATTTATTGTGTTGGTGATGGATAAAAACCGATTACCGGGACAGACGGTCTTCGTTGAAGCTCTTGATCCACGCGCCTTTGAAGCGCGTGGAAAATAATGCGAACACGACCAAGATATTTGTAACATGGAATTGCTGTTTCAAAGCACTTCGAAGAGCGTGGGCAATCATCTCGATTTTGACGGTAACGGTATCGTTAACTTTAACGCCATATTTTTTAATTTGCACCCCACCATTCTTCATTATTGTTATTTGACCAAACATTTAATAAAATTTTATTTTGGTAAATAGTTTGCTTCTTAGAAAACCGTAAACAAAAGAGAACAAAAACATTTGTCTAACTAATTTTATAGAAAATTATTATAAATATAAAAAATATAAAAAAATCGAGATAGCGATAGAAATTTGTTGCAGTCTATTATTGATAGACGGTGACATTTTTCTATATTTGTAAATAGTTTGACTCATTTTGCTATATTTGAAAACATCTTTAATTTTATTTGAAGTAACAGTTTAATTCGTGAAATTTAATTTGTAGTAATAGTAATTTAGCCTTACATATTTTTCAAGTTGGTAACAATTAAGTTCAAAATGTTATTATGTAATAATTTAATTATTTATTATTTTTTTTTTTAAAGTTTGTAACAATTTGATCTACAGTGTGAAAAGTCTCATCAAAATTAAATATCAATTTTTATCATGAAATGATGTAATCTTTTGCGTTTACAAAGATATTTGGTGTCTAATTAATTTGTATATTTGCATAAGCAAATGAATTTCATTAAACATCAACAATACATTTCATTGTAGGGATTTAAATCATCTTAGAATTTGAGTATATAAACTAAATTATTACAAAAATAAATAAAAGCATGGGAACTAACTCACTCAATGACTAAATTGCTACTTTCCATGAACCAAAAGTATTGTTTCAACAAATTTTTCCTAAAATTTTATTTTTTGTTTTTTTTGTTTTTTTTTTTTAAAGATAAGTTATGGAGCTGGACCTAACATAAATGAGAATAATAGAGTTTGTATGTTTTAAATAATAATCGTGCCTACATATGAGCACTATTTTAGCTAGATAAGACTTTTTTGTGCGAGTCTATGATCTTGATCATGTTGGATGTTTTTTTTAGTTGGTTTGGTCCATTTTGATTTTGTATGTCGGGACATATATTGTTTTTTAAAATGTCAATATTAATAAAAATACAAGCAATTAATAATAAATAATTTATGGTGGATTCAAGGTTGGAGACTATAACGGTATTCATTCCTATTCTTGCCCCATCCTCAGACGGAAACTCAAATTAAATCCTCAGCTTGACTCTTGTACCGTTCAAACGAAAGATTTTTTTTACCTAATTAAAGTTGAAGACATGTAATGTCATCCCTATTTGGCGACAAACGAGTTATTCGAACATGATATTTGTTTTGTTTTATCACTAAAATTAGAATAAATTGTTATTTTATTCTCACACTCGTTTTATTAAGTTGACTAAATACTTAAATTTCAATGTTTATCCAATTAAGCTCTAGAAGTTAATAAATGGGTAAAATGAATTTTGAATTCAATATGCATTCTTAGGATGTTGTTTGTTTCTTTCGAGAATACATACACAATTAAGTTCTTGTTATATCTTCTAAAAGTTTAATTATATTATTAATAATGATTTAAGTACTCAACATTTAAAATGAGTTGTTTTTATATATATATATAGTAAAATGAACAAACTTATTTACAAATATAACAAAATGACAAAAAGTAGTCTATTACTTCTTATCAATGATAGATGCTAAAATACTGATAGACATCTGCTAGACGTGATGGATGATCGTAATCTATCACTATCAAATAGTTTGAAAAAGTTTTTATTTTATTATTATATTTAAAAATATTTCCAACCATTTTACTATTTAAGATAATTACCTTAAAACTAATGTAGAGGATTATAAGTTACAACACTTTTGGTATAATTAAACTATGTTTGAGTTTCCTTTTTTAACATAATTGGGCAAATATACACCTTAAAAGAATATTTTTATGTTTTAAATTAATAGTTTGATTCGATCATTGATATACATAATCAAAGTAAATTTTGATAAAAGAAGTTAATTAATCTTAGTTTTTTTTTTTTTTTTTTAAATCAGATCAACCTGCTCACACTTGACACCTCATTATTAGAAAACGTGAGGAGGGGAATTATGATGAAAATGACAAAATTGGGAGAAGGAAACAAATTGAGAGATGGGAAAAGCTATAGAAAAGGGTAAATCAGATTTTTGTCCAAAGATTTTGATTAACTTTTCAACACTAACACTTTTATTATTGATATTGAAATTTAGTGTGTGTTTTCTTTTTTCTTTTTAATAATACCTTCAATACTCTCAACGAAATCATCATTAATAAAACTTAAAAATTAATTAGGGAAACAAGATTGTCAACACCTCCCAAAAACTTCGGATTTGGAAGAACCAAAAAAGCTTAAAGGAAACAAAATCCAGCCACATGTAGCAATTAGGCTGTTGTGTAGCAAATTTATAAAAAATGACATGTTTGATCTCAAATATTTGAATTTAATTTTTAACCGATCCTTAAAATTTAAAATTAATTTCTAACTTATCATAATATATACATAAATTATAATTTCAATTAATTAAAAACATATATTTCCATAAAATCTTGTCAACATAGGTTAATTACCACATCAACATCATCGTTCTAGTAGGTCAATTCTACTAAATAATTATTTAAAAACGAATTTTAAATTTTAGGACCAATTAGGAATCAAATTCAAAATAATTTGTTTAAACGCAAATATCAAATAGATATGCAATTTAGATCTCAACATTCAAAAGTACTTGTTTTGAAAAATACAAAATTGAAATTGAAATTAAGTTCAAATACCATAATATATTTTACTGAAATAAAAATAATTTATTTATTTATTTGGTGAGAGTCGTAAATTTGAATATTCTGGAAATGTTTGAATAATCAAGGGTGGGTGGGAGCCCACGGCAAGGTGATTTTAATGATAACCACGTGGACGGCAGTAATTAAGTGTGGAGATGGGACCCATTAAGTCTGAGGTTAAGACAGAACATAGGAGAGATATAGAGAATAAGTTAAGTTAAAAGCAAACTAAAAAGTTTTTTCTTTCTTTCCCTTTTTTCCCATGCCAAACCAAATCCACTTTCTCTCTTCTTTTTCATTTATCCTCTCTCGTTCTTCTAAATTTAACCACAATACCTAAATTGGATTTTTGTACCTAAATGCTAAAAAATATAAGGGAAAATATACACTTTTTCCTGAATTTTGACTCGATTCTTAAGTTTTAAAATTCTATACCTTTGTTCCAAGATTTAAATTCAAAAAGTTGTATTTTTATCTTTTTAAGTTATGAGTTTATTTTCACTTTGATCTTAAATTTCAATATTTTCTACCTTTACTTGAGTTTTCACTTATTCACTTTTAAAATTATTCATATTTGTTAATTTTCTATAGATTATCTTAAAATTAGATTAGTTTTCATTAATTTTTTTGTTACTATTAAAATTAACTAAACAACTATATCATTTAAAAAAATATTACGTATGTAGTCTTTTTTAAATTTCCAGTATCCATTCAAATCTAATCTAATATAATAAAAAAGATATTTGAGTGGATACCGAAATAGGATTTAGGGAAAGATTATGTAAAATTTGAGAAAGATGCATAAGAATAATTGTCTGTCTCGATCTTTATCTGATTTCGTCAAAAAAGCCAGAAAAATCGTTAGTGTTTGTGTCTCAATAGCGGCCGAGATGCATCAAGATAAGCTACTAAAACAATTGCAAGAAAATGATGCTATCTGTGAAAGATGAAAAAAGTTCAATGCTATTTCTAACAATTTCATGTTTTGTTCAACAACTAGCATTGTGCATTATATGTCATTTGTATTGCCGTTCATATTTGGTTTAATTAAAATTTAAGTCTTTACATTCTAATTTGTACCTTCATAGCATGTGAACTTCCAATATTATATGCAATAATTAATTTTACATCGTCTGATTAGTATGAAATTAACTTAATGAAAAGTGACAGAAAACTTAGAGGAAACGAATTTTAGTCACACTCGTCGTCTACTTAATATTAATACCATACAAATTACCTTGGAAACTAAATATTAGGATCAAACAGTTATCCCAAAAGAATAGTCGAGGTGTGCAGACACTAAGAAATATATATGAAAAAAAACATGAAGGTCAGAGAAGTTAAATAATGAAACCTCAATCTATTTTCCATCAAACTGTGAGATTGAAACCTACCATGCAGAAAACACAACAGAAAGATTGGGTTTAAACAGAAGTTGTACAGCTCTTACCTCTAGGATCATCACTTTCAAGAGCAACTCCATCGGGATCTTCTCTAACTAAGAGGGCAAGAACATTGAGTGAAGTCCATATCTTAATCACATGGCTGCTAGAATCACCCAATGTAATAGCAAATACAGCATCAAACCCACCTGCCCCTGGAACTCCAGCCAACAAAACTCCTTCCAGTTCCATGGTTGCATCTAAAAGTTCAGTTTGTGACTTTGGTTCAATCTGCATATACCCAACAATTGAATTCAGTTCTCTTTATTTTGTACTGTTTGGACCGAAATTTTCAGATATGTTGAGAGCACATGATGCCAAATGATAGTTTCCTATTTCTTGCTTTGAAGACTCTCCATCTATGGAGAGTAATGGAGATAAAAAGTTACATTTTCTTTTTTCTTCTTTTTTTGAAAAAAGAAAGTGAAAGGGACTTACTGGAACACCTGCAGCTTCGCCCATTTGCTTCATACAATTTCGTATTTCGAGCATGGCATCTCTTGCTCCTAACAATGCTTTAACAATTGCTTGTTGGCTTGGTTCAGTGGCTTCTTCTATCCACTACTAATATCAAGTTGTAACATTTTAAGGCCAATCAACAGAAACATGGATAAAAGTAGTAAATTAGTATGCAGGGAGAAAAACAAACAACCTTCTACTGTTAGGAGAGTCGGAGTCGGGAGTTGTGAACTCCACTTCTTGTTAGACCCAAGAAATTTATGGGCCCACGACTAAAAAAACACCAATTTTATGCCTTGTTAACTCCTTACAGCATTGGCCCAGGAGTTCACAACTGCCCAGACTCTGATTCTACTCGCCCTAAATGCCACTAAGATATTATCTTACTTCAATATACCGTTCCACAATGGAAGCTATTCTATAAGCATCCTTAGAATGGTTTAGCAGAGATTGAGATTGAGAAATACCTTCTTTGATCCAAGTGTGCTGCATTTACTTATGATGCATTTATACACATCCCATTGTTCTGCTGCAAGTTTTCTTAGTAAATTTAATTGCTTCTCGAAATCGATATTTGCTTTCGACAACTTATTCCATGTTTCTTGAGATTTCTGAGGGTCAGACTTTTGCCACTTTTTAACAGCACCTACCATAGATGGTGTGGATGATCCTCCTGCTCCTGGTTCCCCTAATAACTGACATACACACAAAAATAAAACAAACATAGAAGAAAGATAGTCTCAGAGGATAGTAAAGCTTAACAGCTTGGATATAGTAAAGCTTCATTTCAAAGTGAAAATATGTAGAGAGTATATCCGCAAAATATCTTTAGAACAAACAGCACAATATAATGAAAAATTTAGCACTAGTGCTATAACACAAAGTTAAACATGTAGAAAGTATTTGCAAATGATTAATCCCCAGATTCTTATGTAAATAAATGTAAGGGAAAATCCCCAGCTTGCTCACAAGATTCATTAATGGAGGCAAGGAAAACTCAGTCCTCTCATGGTCCCACTTTCCTTTTAAGATATCGACAATGACCTCTTCTAGCGGTCCTTTAACAGCTGCCTGGAATTATACAAAAGATACAAGACAAGACAAGTTCAGGAAGACATTGACGATGCTTGGAATTCTCATAAGCAGAAGATGTATATTGCAAGTTCAGATAGGAGGAAACTCGTAGTGAAATGCTTAAGAAGAATATAAGAATGAAAGAAAAACAAAACCCAATATAATATTTCACTTCTAAATTTGATTTCATATTCCTTGAAAGGCTCTCCCTACATTCCCGCTCTTTCATTTAACAATGTACACTGAGGAGTACTGTACTCGATATGAAAAAACCAAAAATTAAGATTAGTCCTTCGAGAGAAACGGTTGAAGTTGTCTCTGTTCGGGAATCACTGAAAAAGAGGGTTAACCGTTAGTACATTGAATTCCAAAAGGAATACGAATATCATAATTGTTTCAAAATGATCTAAGTTATCAACAAATATCTAAAACTCTAAATCCACAAGGAGTTGGAATTGGGAGAGTGGAGTTGTGAACTCCACTACTTGTTTGGTCCAAAAAGTTAGTGGGTCCATGGCTAACAAACATATATTTTATTAACTCTTTATATTGTGGCCCCAAGACTTCCCAACTCCACAGACTTCAAAGTCCCCAAATTTCACAATTCCACTCCTAGCTCCAAACACTCCAAAAGATTAAATTTCAACAGCAAAAGAAACCACTTTTCAAACTTGTCATCACCAACACGTCAGCTCCTTGGCCCAAATAAAAACAAGCAAAAAGCTCAGACTAAGAAGGCTTTAACTTCATTCTATAGAAAACACAACTTAGGGTCAGCCAATGCTGCCACTATCATAGCACTACCGGTGGTTTATCTGAAGCACCATTGTCTTAGAAAGCATCTTGCAACCAGATTTTAAGTGCTTATAAGTAATAAAATAGATACAGAGGATCTCAGAGTTTCGAGAACTGGAAAATATATTGGTGTTGATTCAAATGTCTCGGTTTGATTGTGCAGTTTGTAAGCAGGCAGTGACTAGCCATTAAGAATATAGAATATCAAGAAAAGGAGGAAGGAGAGCTAAATAATGGGTTGCATATGGCTAAATACCTGAGCAGTGGCCAGCACGTCAGGTGAGAAACGAACATACCGTTGGCTGCCATAAACGGCAGAGCTGACATCAAATCCACTTCCAACTTTTCCCTGTGCAATGCAATGAGCAGTTTGGGCTATTGCATGGACCATATCAAGATCCTTCATATCATTTTCTTTCTCTTGACCTCTTGATGAGGAAAGATTTACAACTCCAAGATAATTAAGTAGGGCAGCAACAACAGCAGTTGTCATTGCAGCAGATGACCCCAATCCTGTCTTTGCAACTTCAGGCTTGCAATTTTCACTATTTGAGGGCTCAGCATTGAAGGTAATTGATGCAAATGGTGGAAAAGAAACCAGTGATTCTGGTGTCAAAGGAAGTCCATGCGCTTCAATCTATGAAATGGGAACAATACATTAACATCCATGCGATAAACAAAGGTTCCATCATAAAAATGAAAGCTCAGTGTCCTAGAAACACATCTCGAAGAAAATAATTCATGTTGTTCAGGGAAAATGGCTAATCACTGACCTCATCTGATAGTCTTTTGTTAGTTTTAGTTAATGTTTACATTTCTTAGAGAGCAGAGAGAATTATAAACAAAGAATAAAAGCATGTGAGACATCATGGTAGTGATGGGTTTCAAAACATATCAAGCACCTGATTCCGATAAGAGTAGAAATCATTGCATCCTAAGATTGTGATATCAAGACCTGAAAAGCTAACTCATTTTGAAAATTAGCTGCTAAATTTGCAGTATTAATCGTTTTAAGTGACTTTAGAAAATCATACTGGTTTTACCTTGTAGTAGCAACCTGTGCAGTGAATCTTTCCTGTTCTTGACAAATATTCCATGTGCAGCAGCTAGGGAATACTGCACAGCATGTTCTATGAAAGGGTTCCTTGACTCACTGAAATTATGGACAGTCACAATACCTTTATTAACCCTCATACCACCCATTTCTCTAATTGTCCTTTATTCTAATTGTTGATTAAAAAAAAATATATCTGATATAAAGTGAAAATTCACATTTACTTCTTGAATCGATAATAAGTTGCATGCATCCTGTGGCATATTGCTAACCAAATATCTGATTAAAGACAAGCAGGATAGATGAGACATGGCCACATGGGATCAGGTGGTTTGAAGGCAATTAAAAGAAACTGACCTCAAGGAGATGCACTGAATCATGAGGTTCTCGGGCGATAATTTATACAGACTTTCTCGAGAAAGTTGTGGTGAGGTCAACTTCACATCTACCCATTCCTGTGGAAATAAAATAGACTGTTGTAATGTAATGCGGTATGATACTCAGCATGACAATAACCAAACAATTGTTTTAGGGTCAATGGTGCATTGAGCCAGTAAAAGCAGTTTTAGAAGGACCATTATGTATCAGTAACAACAAATTCTTCAATGCAGGATTTCTTCAACCAGCAAAGTTGCCTGCTACACTGTTTGGAGATCAAAGCAGTCAAACAATAGTCCAACTTCCCTAGCCTAGCAAGGGCAGATTTTTACTTGAAGAAACCATGTATATCCTGCATCTCTGAACTTATACATTCAGTCAAGCAAGAACACTTCACAACCAACAACAAGAGATATACTAAAATATAAAGAAATCATATAATCATAGAAAAAGTCAATCAGAACAGCAAAAGATGAATTCGAACACCTTGTTATACTATCAACAAATACTAGGTACAATCATGAAGGAAAGCATAACATACCCCATCCCCACTTTCTGGCTCAGTTTGCTCGTGAAGTGGTTTCACAATTGCATAAAACCGAGCATTTGTACTGAGTACCAAACCAGCATTTGGCCTCTCCAAAATTAGGTATCCTCCTGTCAATAATACTTTCCCAGGAGCTGAGGCAACTCTGCAGAAGCATCAAAATTAGAATTGACTTCACTGCCATGTATCTAGAGACATCTAAATTCCGACAAACTTAAATCATAGTCTTTCTGTCATTATTTATGTTTCAGTTGAGCGTTTCTTCACATTGTTTCTGAGTTAACAAAACTTCAGAGGAAGAATTAATTCACCTAAGATAGAAAAAGTCCAACTACCTAGAAATTCAAATGAATTAGAAATTAACCTCACAGATCTTAGTATTACACACTATTACCCAAGCATGCTTAACTGTAGATTAGTGCGGGTATGATCTCACCCAGAAACTACCCTCACTTACATGGCTCAATTTTCTCATCTAACGTTTTTTCAATTCACTATCACTAAGTATCATTCAACGCAAGCCCACCTTTAACAACATTCAACCTCCACCAACCGGAATAGTACAATGGAACAATGTTAAATCAAACAAACTAATTGAGATCAAGAGTGACTAAATCGAAATAACATCCTTAACATTATAGACTTGCTAATATTTAGATTCTACTAGATATGGACCAAATTGATAGTAGTAATAAAACTTCGATTGACACACAAAATCAGTACCACAGTGATCGTTAAAAGAAAAGGCCCAAATTGACTGGAAATTACAACATCTAAATACAATAGTTCGATTCAAATGGATAAAGAATTAAAACTCACAGGGCCATCGATGCTAGTTCTTTATCAACCTGAGAGTCAATGTATGATCAGCCGATGCGATATCTGAAGAGAAATTAGTATAGATATTCAGAAATCGAGAAATGTAGGTCAAATTGGCGACAATTTAGAGCAACAATCGATCAAGTTCTTACGAGTCTACAGTCAACATCTCTCTCTGTCTCGATCTCTCCCATGATTTTCACGCCAATTGCTCTTTGCGCGGGCTCAACCGCCAACGTTTTTCACGCTGATCTTTCATTATACATTTATAAGCAATCAAACGGTCTGTTTGGTTGCCATTAACTACCTAAAGTTTGTACCATTAACTACATTACTTTTTTTATTTTTTTGTTTTTTATTTTTTTATTTAATTAATGTTAGAGATTATAATGTTAAATTTATCTTCCGGTTTAACATGTTATTAAAGCAGTTAGTTCAGGATGTCCTTTAAATTATTATAATAAAGATGTCCTTTAAATTATTATAATAAATAAAAAATAGGCTAACGGGACAAAGACGATGGATTTTCCCACTTTCTCTCTCATTCCCGGCCTAAATAGAGAATCTACACTTTTTGTAGACAACACCACACTCGTTTCAAGTGTCAATTTTTAGAAATATTGCTTTTGCAAAAATATGGGTACTTCGGTTTTTAAAAGAAGTTTTATTCAAAAAAAATAATAATAATAATAAGAAAAAAAAACTCAACTTCTTTTCGGGCAAGAAGTTAAATACTATTTTGGTTTTTAGCATATTTATTGAAAAAATGTTAAATACTATTTTGGTTCTTACACATTTAACTTTATTTAATTTTAGTCTTTAACCTTTTAATTGTCTAATTTTAGTTTTTATGCTTTCAATAAATCTTAAATTTAGTCTCCAACTCTTAACACCTAGTTTTGTTTATTGTTTTTAAAACCTTTTATTATCATTAGCATTTTTATTATAAATTTCGAAAGGATATTTATCTATTGGGTTTTCTTGCACAAAACTTATTATTATTATTAAACGAATATTGATAAAAGATTAACTTTGAGAGATAAGTTTAAGATTTATTTAAAGTACATAGACTAAAATTGGACAATTAAAAGTATAAGCACTAAAGTCGAACAAACTTCAAAGTATAGATACCAAAATAGAATTAAAAAAAGGTTAAAAGATTATTTTGGCCCCTATACTTTGACGTTTATTCAATTTTAGTCTATATACTTTCAATAAATATTAAATTCAGTACCTACTGGCTACTACTAGTTTATTGTGGATTTTTTTTATTACTTTTTTATTTTTTATTAGCATTTTCACTATGATTTGAAAACATATTCACATATTGTGTTTCTTTCCATGAAAATTATTATGATTATTTAGTCAATTCTGATAAAATTAACTTTGAGAAATTAAAGATGTGTTTGGAATACATTTCAAGTGTTTAATTTAATAAATAAGTCATTTTGGAAAAAATTGGAGTCTTTATCAACTACTCGAAATAGCTTTTCAAGTGTATTATGACCAGTTTTTTTAAAAACATTTTTTTCTTAAATCAATCCAAACGGGCTCTAAAATTAAAATTTACAGAAAATACAAAAACTAAAATTGGACATTTAAAACGGTAGGAACCAAATTAGTATTTTAACCGAAAAGAAAAGAAAACTCTCTCCTTCCCCCTCATCTCACTCTCATAGGTACAATTCATGTTCCCTTTCTCCTCTCTTTATTTCCATTTACAATCGCTTTCAGCTGGTTCATCTCAATGTGGAAACATGCCGATTGAAGATTGTGATTACAAGCGGTTAAGGAGAACATTTGAATCAAGACTACTTGAAAGAATTGGAAGTCAATTTTTGAGTTTCGTTTCTTAGTTTATTGTTTTTCTTTTACCCTGAAATGAAGCAGTCAACCATTCCGGACATGGCCGGATGTGTTTACTAAACTTTTTTAACTTCAAAAAATTTGTTGAAATTGAATTTTAAATGAGTATTGATATACTACTCGTACATATGACAAATGCATTAAATTCTTTGTATAACTACCAATATTTATTCACATTGATTGCCACCCACACCCGAAGAAGACTTTTCTTTAGTATCCCTCCCCATTCAAAAGGAGCTGTAAGTTCTTGGTGCAGTTGAAAAGATATAAAATTAATATTTTTTAATTGTAGGACCTACCAACTCCTCAAGTTGTACAGAGAGTAAAGTTCACGTACTTATACTTCCCAACTCCTTGAGCTAAACACGCTCTAACAACCTGTGCTTGAGTGCTTTGGGAATATTCATTTGTAAATTGTTAAAAAAAAACAATTTTTTTTTTTTTAAAATTTATTTGAGTACTTGGACTGGTTTAGGGGGTTGCCGGATAGTTGAGTGATCCTGCAATATAGGATTTTGAAAAAATTATAGAAAAATTGTATATAGGTAATCACCATAGCTTGGAAATATTTATAAGTTTAACTTGTTGAACATGCATGAAAAGAAATCGTTCTTTAATTTTGAATTTAGTTTGGTTACATTATTAACTCTGAGTTTAATTAAATGATTCAACTTTTTTTTCTTTTGAATTTTTATAATGTGAACAATGATGAATGAGTTTAAGTTTTAAACTTACATCATTAAGATTTTATTCTAAAATTTATTATTGCATAATTTTCACATTTTCACATTTGCACAAGAGTTACAAAAATTATGGATTAACAAAATATTAGAAAGAAATAATAAAATCAAATAGATAGGAACACCTTTTCATTAATATGAATAATTCTTTATCTTTTCCAATGTCATCTTCGTCTATTTTTCCTTACTTATTTAAGAAAAATTACATGATAAAATTTTCTCGCTATTTTCATAGAATCTAGGAAATATTTTTCTTTAGACGATGTTGAGTTAATTTTAATAAAATCAAGTAAGAATAGCTAGAAATAACTCCAGGAAGATTTAGTTGACTCATTAATGAAAGTTCAAATACACATACAACCTCCAAAGTTTAAGGACGTAAATAACCAATTATTCTTAAAATAATCATGATGTGTCACTTTTTAGGTGGCAAATATCGAGAATTGATAGGTATTTAAGTTGACGTAGCACAAAATGCGCTAATCTGAGACCAACAAGTTTCCGGACACCAAACCTAAAGAGATGGTCAAATTAATGAGTTTTTCCACTCAATGTAATAAATTGATATTTTTCTAGTTAGACTTCTAGAGTTCTATCAATGCAATGAAAGAATCATCTCTATTCTTTTATTAGTCTAACTTGTAGTACAAAGAAGTGGAAAAGATTAAACCGAGAGAAAACCAAATGAAAACTAGACTCAAAACTTGAAATCTAAAAGACAAATAAAAATCAGAAAATAAAATATGGAAAACAAATAAAAACAAGACTCAACTTGTAGACTAAAATAATGTTTCTTTCTAGTTCTAATATTCAGATTGGACTTATTTTAGTGTCCTTTAAGCGCTTAAAAAAGTCACTCCAAATAGGCATATTTATATAATCATCTTCCCAACGAACTTTTATCCTTGTGTGAAATAAGGAGCTTGATCAAAAAGGGCCAATAAGTCAGGGTCAAAAGTAACACAATTGTTAAGGATAAGATTTAGTATTTTATGTTTTCAAGGGATAGTGTAATTCTCCTAACCAAACAGTGTTGAACTTATCAAATAATCTAATCCTTAAGAAATCGATGTGTTTAGAAATCACTTCAGTGTTATATGTTTTCTTCCTCGCATTTCCAATGTTTATTCAGTCACATAAAATTTCTTGGTATACCTTCTAAATTCAAATTGTGTCCTAAGCATAAATTATGTGGGGGGGGAGAGAGACCACAAATATTTGGCAAACAATATTAGAAATCTGAAGAGACTACGGTTATGGCTAAAAGATGCTATGCCTTGATTTATCATTTATGTACTGCAATGCCTCTTATGCTACAAATCATAATGCATTGTTTATTTAAACTTACATGGGTAGTGAGTACATTCCCGATAACCAGTTCGCCAGAAAACCGTCAATGTAAAGAATAAGATATCGTCAAACACGAGCAGCATGGGAGTTTTGCACTCAGATTCTATTTGTTCCAATAGGTGGTTAGCAAATCCGAAGGAAGAGAAGCTGGATCAAGTTCCCAACAGTCTTTCAGATGCTCAAGAGCCTCATCTATAGAAAGCTTCCGTGCAGGAATTTGATGCGAAAATAATTGGATATTGTCCTTTTCGAACCATCTAATAGCATGATAACCGATCTCTTTTCTCTTGAATATGGTCTTGTAACCATCAACCTTCTCAAGATAAGCCATGCTTAAACCATGCATCTCACTGTAAGTTGTTAAAAACACCACGATATCGTAAGTTCGTTTCCCTTTACTCAAAAGGTTTCTTCTCTTCTCAGCATCCAAACCTTCTCCTTCTTCTTTGTAAAGTGCCCATACTGATCCCTTTTTGGGATAAATCCTATAGACTTCCTTTGCTGCTCTTTCACAATCCACAACATGAGAAAAAATGTTCAATGAATGAATGGTTGTTTTTTTAGTGACCTTAAATCTACCACAAGATACATGAAATCCCATCTTCTCCCAACAAAGTAGTCTTTCATCTCCATTGTTTTGAACATCCAACCAACTCATTTTCACTTCAAAAGGATTTACAGTAACTTCTTCAATCAAACCATAATGCCTAGGCATTCCATCATCATCATCATATATAGCCCACACTTGCCCTTTTTTGAAACTTCTCTCCATTCTGTCCTTGTCAAAATCATAAAAATCTGAATCTTCCACCACCATCATATCCAAATCAACACCATTACATGAAGCTTCTTGCTTCTGAGTTTCCAGATTCACATTCTTCTTGGAATTCTTTTGCTGTGCATTCTCCAAAAACCCGGGACGCTTTGATGCTCCTTGCCTACGAATCCGTAGTAGACCTTCCATCTCTTTCAAAGTTAGTCTCTCGTCGTCATCGTCATTCTCCTCAACCCCTTTCTTTCTCTTATTCTCTCTGTCCTCTGCTTCCTCCTCCTCCTTTAACTTCAGCTTCATCTTCTCTTTTCGTGCTTTCTGAATCACTTGAGACTGTAATTCAGCCAAAGTCATCATGTCCTCTTCCATTTTAACAGGCTTCAGCTTAGACCTCTCTAAAACCTCACCAACACTACTCATCTTCTTCCTCAAACTCCCTCTTCTTAATCTTCTTATACATATCTCATCATCATTATCAACTCCCTCTAAATCGCCATTTCTAACTTCACCTTCTATAGAACCAGCTTTTCCATTTAACTCCAGACCTTTCTTCTTCTCACCATTCGTCTTACTCACTATAGCATTTCTCTTCAATTGATTAGTATTCACCGATTCTTTTAATCCCTCGAAACTACCAGAATTTTGCCTAGAACTCAAATTCCTCAACCTTCGACCCCTAACCATGACCCCAATTTCCCTAATCTCAGGTTCATTATACACAACTTCAACGGCCTTAAAACTTTTCCTACAATTAGGGCAGACTAAATTATGCCCTACGTACCTCTTTTCGAACTGGTGCAAAAGCCGGCACGTCGAGCAAGCAGTCCAAAACGTCTCGCTCTCCAAATCCGCATCTCCAATCTTCTCGTCCTGAATCCGAATCCGGAGCTTCAAATCGTACTCCTTCCTCCTGACCTTATCGGAAAAAAAGTGAAACGCCTCGCCGACGAGCTTGAACGCCTCCTCGGAGCCGAAATAGGGATTCTTATCCGGATGCAGAAGCAGAGCGAGCTTCTTGTACTGTTTTTTTATTGTGTTAATGTGAGCGAAAGGCTCCACCTGAAGAATCCGGTACCAGTCATCCGGATAGCCGGCGGCGACTCGGAGAATCTGTAAGGAAGTGAGGATTTCGGCCGCGCCGTCAAGGTTTGGATCGAGGCGGTGGGCTCGCTTGGCGTACTTGAGAGCAGACTTGAGATTGGAATCTCTGAACTTCTTCTCTGCCAATTCTCTGAGACGCCGAGCCTCCAGTTTCTGCTCAGCTTCTCCGCTCATATCCAAAGAGCGGCAACGGCGGCGGAGGGAGAACCTGATCAACTCTTGTCGCCTTCAGAACATAAACGAAGAAAAAGAATTAGGTATTTTTTTCTGTTTTTTATTAAAAAATAAAAATCAGTTGGCTTTTAATTTTAAATTTGCCTCCTTATATATATACTTAAATCAAGTTTTTGTATCCTTTTCCTTTCTGTATTTGGAAAAGGCATGGCTAATAATGGGGTCCATTACAAGATAAAATTATTGTTAAAACTATGATGATATTTTTTTACCAAGTTAGTTTAGTTTTGTGATAATTGACCTGATAAAAACTTTTTATCTTAGTAGTGAGAAGTTAGATTCTAAATTATCGTATTAAAAAAAAAAATACATGGAACTTGTGAACATCTATATTTTATCTTTCTCAACAAAATAAAGAAAAAAAAACATCTATATTTAATTTGATTTTATGTTTAAACTTACATAAATTTTATCTTAACTTTTAGTAAATTAAAATATAATTTCATAAAAATAATACTTAAGAGTCTCTTAGTTAAGAAACAAAAGAAAAAGAAAATAGAGTAGAGTCTTTTTCACAGCTCAACTATTTAAAATATTAGGATCTAGACTAGTTCAACTATGTTCAAGTTGACTAATAAATATCTATATATAGATGAGTATTTAAAACAACATGTAAACGACAAATATAAAAGTTATATATAAGAAAAGATATATATGTAACTTCTACCATATTCATCATCGAATGAAATGAGATTAATTTAACATTTTTTTCTTCAATCCTTATTTGTTTTAGGTTAATTTCATTCCAAGCCTTAATTTATTAGAGAAAATTTCATCTTTCTTTCTTCTTTTGTAGTACAATGGAGATCTTTTGTAGTACAATGAAGGTGAAGGAATTCGAACCATCAACCTCTTGGTCGCTAACCTATATGATATAATATTAAACTATGCTCATTTTGGTCTTATGGGCTCAACCTCGATCCATCAATTATTGCCTATGATTTGCATATGTTGACATAGTGAATTTTTGCACATCATTTATGTTTTTCTAGTACAATTAAAAATAGAGGGATTCCAATCACATACATGATGATCATTAACACACTCGTATGTCAGTTGAGCTAGTTCACTTTGGCCATCATTTATGTTTTCTCAAACTAAAAGACTTAATTGTCTACAATATAATAATTAGTTAACATATACATCTCCTCTTAGAGCTTATCAAGAAGAAGAAACTATTGATCAATAAGGCACAATGACAAAAAAAAGGAAAAAAAAAAAAAAACTATTGATCAAAAAGCACAATGCCAATAGTCAAAGATTTAAAAAGAGATTAGTTTTAAGCCGTAATGGTCATCTACTTAAAGTTAAATATCTTATAAATTTCCTTACCAATAGAATGTGGTAGGGTGAGAATTATTGACACAGCCACAGTCACAAAAGTCAACTTTGATAGAAATATTAAAAATGTACAAGTAAATCGTGTAATCTATGTAACAATGGCTGGAGGTAGAGCTAAAAAATAGAGGTGAAAATCCCAAATGCAGAAATCTGATGTTTGATTTGGTATGGCACTTAAAAGTGACAATCATGAGTAGGAGTGAACACCAAAAATCAGATTGAGAGACCTATTTTCATTTTCCAAAGCGAAGAGGATAAGAGCTAATGGGCACAATCAAAATCCTTTTTTCGCTCGCAACAAAAGCACAATTTATTGCTAAAATAATCCTTTTTTACACTTATTCTCCCTTCATCTTTCACAATTTGCTCCTCTCTGTGTAACTACCTTGCTTTTTGACAGAAGGATTTAAACCCTAAAGCTGAAGAAAAACTTCAATGGGGATCAAGCCTTCTGTGATGGATGGAAGGGTTGGAAGGGAGAGAGAATGGTGGGTTTAGAGATTTAGTCTTGTTTTTCATCACTCCCAGTTTAAGTGAATCATATTATTCCATGAATGCTATATCTACAAAATGTGATGCATGAATGAGAAATTTTTATCACCTAGCACAAGGGAAACCAGAACCAACAATTTTGTGAACCAAATTCAGACTTTGAATGAGTATATTTACAAACAATACAAAAACTAAACATACTTATTCCACCAAAAAAAGGCAGTAAAAGTGGCAACTAATCTGAGCTTCTAAGTTCTAATCCTCATATATTCCTGATCAGCAACAAATTACAGTTCAATGGTAATTCGTTAGTTAGCATATGATTAATTGTATTCTATGACAGTAATATGTTTAACAAAAGGCTATAAGATAACTTGCTACCATGATTGTACAATGAACCTGTGGCATATCGCATCATTCCTTGCCTCACCAATACATTTGATCGTGCTTGTATGCGTTGGTAACAGTGAACTTGTTGGTAGCCATCACGGTTTCAGAAGGTAGAATCCGGTCTCCTTCATTGCTGAATTTATTTCACACTAGCAAAGCTTCATTCTTCATTCCCTCTTAGCGAACAGCCATTTCATCCATGAAGCCATACAATGCTTTGATAGGTGTTCTGGTAGATCCTTCTACAAGAGAGCAATATAATCAGTATACAGTGGAAACTCGTTTCCCTTTTTTAGGGAACTAATTCCATTGATACATGAAATATGTGAAAGAGCGAAAGTGAAAGGAGGAAACACAGAAAAATGAAACTATTTTTGTCAAGTAAAAGATCGTATGTCATCAAGCATTTCATAATAACCATAAACCAGATACAGTTGTTTCATAATCCCCCCCATCCCGATGGAACAACACCTCCTCAGCCAGGTTGCACATTAGGAGTTCTCTTTTATGAAATTTTTAATTTTTTAAGGACTAGCAATAATTCAGAATTGATGCAAGACCTTGATTTAAATTATGAAAGTTACCCAAGCCACAACCAAGGTAGACCATAAAACCAAAGAAATAAAATGATTCCCCTAAAAATTTATTAAGCAAACACATTCGACTGACACATTAGAACTTACTAGTTTGTGTCCTCATACCATAAGCATGACTATGCAATTTAAACTACAATGAGATACAGAAATGTAGGTTGACGACAAATGTACTTACAGCATTCCATGTTACAGCATATTCATCAGTGGAAAGCAACCAACTTCCAGTGTTTAACTTCAAGTCCATCCTATCATTCTTAATATCAAAGTCCAGCAGCTCATCATCACAGCTATCCTCGTTGTCAAAGTTCCTTTTTCTTCTTTTTCTACCTTTTCCCCCCTTTTTTCGCTTCTTATATTTAGCTTGTGCTCTATTACACGGTTCCAAACCATCATCTTCTGATAGGCAACTGTGATCCAACAACGAATATTCATTAGATTTTTGGAATCCTATGCCATTATCAACAAACAAGGATTCCCATAACTCAGGAGTCTGACATTCCTCTGACATTCTATAATGAAGAACCCAAGACTGAAGCCCTAGCCATTTTATCATCTCTATTGTCTTTTTTCTCCCGTCACACTCCTTCAATAGTGGGAATAAACTATGAGTGTTGCTTGAGATCACTGAAATCTTGTGGACAATAGCCTTGATTTCATCCAATTGTTCCTCCCCATCTTCATCACGTAAAAGGCGTAGAAGTTGGCGTCCTTGATTAATGACAGCATTTAATAGTAAGATCTGATCAATAGATTCAGAGTCGCCATACTTGGAAAGTATGACTTCAAACATAAAAGACGAGTTACCAAAATCCTTGGTTTCTATTCTAGGCCTAAGAAGTTCACATAGCATTTTTAGAAAGTTGCAGAAATCAGCCTCTTCGAGAGTAACGAGGAGATGTTGACACAGTGAAGAAAATGACTCATGCATTAGGAACTCATCAATGACTTCCCAAACATCTTTTGGATCATCTTTAAGCATCAGATCGACAAAATATTTCGCAAAGAATTTCGTGTCGAGAAACAAAATTTCACCATCTTTAAGTGACTCGGCAAACTCAATGGAAGACCAAAACTCTGGTACATTCTCAATGAAATTCTTCACAGTTTGATGCACATCCAGATCAAGAAAATAATGGGGCTTTGTTGCAACAACTGCAGGTGACTGCCCATGTTTCCCCTTCCACTCAAGCTCCTCCCAGCAAATGTCTCGATTTACAAAAGCAAACTGTGCTAAGGCCTTGGCACCTTTCCCATGATCTGATGCACCATTCGTGGCAAAATTGGAAAACCACTGAGATATTCGTCGTGGGTTTCCTGCATAATCGAGGGAGATAGCATGATCAGGAATTTGCATGGAAAGTGAAAACAAATCATCAAAGACAGAACTACAAAAACCACTCTATTTATGATTGAACGGTATGTTGTGACATCAATAAACAAACTCCTCTGACAAGGAAACCAGTTGAAATATCTTAAATTAAGGTTAAAATCTGTTGATAGCGAAGCAAAGTAAACGCAAGATAAATTACATCATGGGAATAACCAAAAGAGAAAAGAAACATGTCCAGCAACATTCCACAAGAGACATAACCATGCATACTCTGATTCTATTAGCCAAATTCATGTGAAACTAAATTTTGGAGAGGCTTTGGTTTACATCAACAAAGCACAAACACTTAAGTCTGGATAACATGTGAGTTTGACACATGTTTGGCACTTTGTCATTTGTTAGATACTTGTTAAACAAAATAGACATGTGTCATACGCCAGTTTGACAAATGAAATCTGAATATGATACTTGTTCAACATGTATCAAACAATTGATAAGCACAATAAACATTGAACATTCACAAATATTTTAGAATGAAATACATATAAATGCATAACCAATGTTGATTTTAAATCTTTATGTTCAGTAGTTATTTCATCTAAAAACTGATAGCATAAAGTGTTAAATCACAAATGCACAAGTATCCTATACTAAGACAAACTTTTAGCAAGAGAGAATGGTCGAGATGCAGAAAAATATATACTTAAAAATGTATATTCTAATAACATGTCCATGTCTCGTAAGCCGTATCTGCGCCCATACTTCTTGGATCCTTAAGAGCAAGGTTTCAGGTTAATTATTTTTCAACTAAAGAATATTGTTAGCAAAACAAATGTCTTGCCAAACCCCGGTAATCAACTCAATTCAAGAAAGATGGAATAACAAAAAGTGATTTGGGTTCTTTCTCTTAGTGTTTATCTATTAAATCAATTTGAAAGAATGAAGATTCGGTTGAGTGTTCTTGCTATCAGCTGGAATTGCTATAGCTAAATTTGACAATGAGTAAACAGAACAGTCACCTTCGAAAAAATTTTCCATTATGTAGCTTCTCTTAGCAATGAGAATCCCTGCCTCTCGTGATCTCTTTTCAAACAACATTTGCAGTAATTGAGATGCGAAGGCCCACTTCAATGGCTTCCGTCTCAGTAATGCCATAAACAGGTCCCGCTGATGCTGGGGACTGATAGATGTCACACTAGCTATGGTATTAGAAAGCCATAATCGAACCTCAGAACGTCCTCCAGAAGTCAGCAACTTCCATAAAACAGATTCTAATTTACTTAACAGAGAAATTCTCGACTTCGCAGAGCCAACATCCTGTTCGTCATTGAAGGTGGGCTCTACTAGAAACAGATCGATCATTCTATACCTATACAGCTTCCTCTTGAACGCTTTCTTTCTCGATTAAGAACCAAAACTCCTACGAAAATGAATTCAAGCATAAATCAAAGACAAAACAATAATTGGTTGATCAAGCCTAGCAATCGATTCGTATATTAAGGGTTTAATGGCAGAATCTCAAATTGATACCAGCTCTAGCATGAAATTGTAGAAGTTTTCTGGATTTTCTTGTCACTGCTTCCTGAAATTTCAAAATCGCCACACGAGCTTCAGCGCTACTGTTCCAATTTCCAACTTCCTTCTATTTCCCAGCTCTATTCTGTTTGTCTGTCTAATTAATTTATATTTTAACCTTTAAAAAATATATAGAATATATATAATTTTTTTATTTCTTTCGAAACCAAAAAAGAAAAGGTTAAAGGAAAATTTACCTTTTTATTCTCAAAAAAGTTTTATATAATATATGTATTGCTTCGCTGAGTTTTTAAAAAATACATTTTTAGTTTCAAATTATCTATATCTGTACTATCTAAAATGTACTAATGTTTATATTTATACTATCTAAAATCTAAAAAGACTCTGGCAAAAAAGTTTCGATTTTCACTTTTGTCCCTTGTAATTGATCTTTTAAAAATATTTAGGCAAAGAATCATTCAATTCATGTTAAATGAAATTACAGAAAAGATAAAATCACTTCTTGTTTTTAAAAAACCATTCAAAATGATAAAAAAAAACTTAGAAAGAACTATCAATTTATTTAATACCCTTAAATAATCTCATTATATTCAAATTAGATACCTAAGAAGTTATCATCAAATAATCTCATTGTGTTTATTATAGAAATTCTAAACTCAAAGTAATAAATGTAATTGACAAGCTAATACATCTCTCAATGCAACAAACAGTTAATTAGTTAATTAATTGGAAAAATTAATTTTTTAGTCTTCAAATTTATATGTGTGTTTGATCCCTGAGTTTTAAAATATACTTTTTCAATCTTCAAATTTATAAGAATAGGTTCATTTGGTCCCTATGTTTTAAAAAATGTATCTGAGTTTTTAAAATTAGGTTTAAGAGATTATATGACATTTTAAATTAGAAAAATAAATTTTAAAAACCATCTCCTATCTAAAACTATTTTTCTAATTTTAAATATCATATAATTATTTCAAGAAAATCAAATAAAAATATATTTGAAGGACATTATAAACCTATTTTTAAAAACATAGGGACTGAAAAAGTATATTTTGAAAATCTATAGACCAAATAGACATATTCTTATAACTTAGAGACTAAAAATGTATACTTTTAAGATTTAGGGACCAAACACCCATATTGTTCAGAACTTTGGGACTAAAAAAGTAATTTTTTCTAATTAATTTTTTCAAATATTTATTTTATTGAATATTTAATAATAGATATATATTTTTCTCAAATTCAACTCAAGTAAATATTTACTTGTTATGTTATGAAACACGCATATGTTTAAACATTAATTGAAATGCTAAAATTGCTTCAAACATTTCTCTATAACATTGTGTGTTGCACCTTAACAAGTCACATGCATATATGAGAAAATAGGTTAATGAACTTGAAATGAAATGCATGATATTTTATTTTATTTTTTTAAAGTTCAATATATCATTTAGATTTAGAAGACGAGGATTTTGAGTTTATGATCTCTCAATTGGGGGCATTTTGATAACGGTTTTAAACATTTAGTCATTTATTCATTAAAATAATTAGAAAACACACATTTTTAGTCAATAGATTTCACAAATATTATATATTTAATCTTTTGTCTTTTTTTTTTCTAATTTGATCTCAATATTTCAAGAATTATACTTTTAAGCATTTTTTAAAAAAATATATTAACTTTTCAATTTTAGCTTATATCTTTTAGTTAGTCTAAAACTATTATAAAGTCACATTTTAAAATTAATTTTAATAGTGATGGAATTATGGAAAACTGGTGACACATAATCACGGGGTTACGTATACTCATAATTGCTATTATAATTTTAATTAAGAATGATATTGTTATGAAATACTATAATTCCTTCGATTAATTAATAGATTTTTTTAAAAATTATGATTCTTGTTATTAAAGTAAGTTTTCAATAAAAATTCGAGGTTAAAGAGTTTTGAATCTCAAAACATGGTTAAAACAAATTTCTAACTTCAAAGGTAAACATATAACATTTTGAAATTTGTGGAATAAATTAAAACTAGTTTTAAAATTTATGAACCAAATGGAAACTATACCCAAAACCTAGAAACCAACAAGTATTTAGAAAAAAAAGAGGCAAATTACAAAAACACCCTTGAAGTAGAATGGTAGTTGCAATTACATCCTCAAACTCTCAATTGTAAAATTTGGGCCCTTAGATCTATACAATTATTAAAATTGAAACCTCAAGCTTATAATAATTGTAGAAATTGGACCACAAATGATGAAAATTGAACTATCAAACTTATACATATGTTACAATTTATACAATTAAATAAATTTGACGGTCCAATCTGACTCAATTTTAACACTTATATAATTTTAAGGATTCAATTTTTAAAATTAAAAAATTAAAGATATAACTGCAACTACCATTCGGCCAAAGTTACAATTTCGTCATTTACGTCGTTGCCACTGCAATTGAACACTCTCTTGGTTCATTCACACGGATTACAAAAAGAATGGGCCAAGCCCAGTAATCAAGGCCCAAATAAGTTAGATTTGGGCTTCGGCCTACGAGTCTCGGTCATGCCGAAGGAATGAAGAGAGAGAGAGAATGGAGTGGCTCATTCCCTGAGGCTGAGGCGCGAGACGGCGATTTCGCACTTTTCTGAGAGAGAGAAAGAGAAAGAACAGTAACTCCGTACGACGACTCTCATCGTCAATCTCTTGTATTTCACTTCTGATCTTTCCATTTTCCAGTTTCTCCTTCCACCAAAAAATTTAAAAAAAAAGAAACAAGAAGGAAAGCTTCAATCTTTCTTTCAATTTCTTCCTTGCTTGATTCTTCCCGATTTCCCCTTTCATTATCCGCTCTCGCTGTTGTCACTGATCCTCCAATTCCTACCTCCTTTTCGTCATTTGATGACATTTCGAGGCTCCTTCAATTGAGTCTCGAATTCTTCCCCCTCCCGGGGGTTTGTAGTTCGACTTTTGGTAAGTGAAAAGTTCCATATTTTTCAATTTTCAATTGTGGGTGTTTTCGTGTTTTTGTTTTTTTTCCCCATTCCTATTAGGGTTTTTGGTTTTGTTCGTTGTTTTTTAGCTTCATGCATGTTGGGGTCGGATAGTGTGCTTGTTTTCCTTCTAGGTTTGCTAGCAAATTGGACAACACAAACGGAATTTTGAATTGTGGGAACGACTTTTTTGTCTCTTCTCATTCGATTTGTACCGGAATTTAGAATTTGAAGTAAGCTGTTGATTATGTTCAAGGAAATCCATCAGGGAGAGGTTGCGGCTCGGTCAGTCTAGACTGCTGTAGAGATTAGGATTCGTGTTATTGGAAAGGCTTGGGGGATGGCTGGAAGATGGTGAAGCAGAACCATGAGTGGCAGTGAGATGGAGAAACCACCAAAAGACAAGGAGACGAAGACCCCGCCTCCTACTACTACTACACAGGTTTAATTTAGGCCCGATTTGGAGTTGAGTTTTATTTTATTTGATTTGTTTAAGTGAAAAAATATATATAATTTTTACTGTGTAAACTCATTCTTTGTACTTTTCCTTCTTTGTACTTTTCCTTTAACGACCAAATTCTTCCTAAATAATAATATGGGCCGAGAGAGTAATTATCAAGATCAAATTAGTATTATGTGTTAAATGGAACCATATCTCATTTCTTTGTCTCTCCTGAACTGTTTTATCAAACAACCTAGAATTTCTAATACAGAAAGAAACAAATACATATGAGCAAACAGTTCTCGGGTGCAGACCTCAGATTAGTATTATGTGTTCAATGGGACCTGATTCAGTTTATAAAACAACTTAAAAATTTTCTATCCAATTATCACTGAAAATCCTAGCTTACAGTTCCTTAGTGTTTGTTTCATTGTATTTAAAGTTTGTCCTTGCAGGTTCTGTTTGATAATCTGTTGTTGTTTTACAGGAGCAGACTACAACCACAAGCACTGGCACAGTTAATCCTGATTGGTCGGGTTTTCAGGTTACACTGGGCAAAAGCTTTTAGTTTAATCTTGTTTGTTTGGGACAGCATTGTGGTTAGATCGTTACATATATACACACATATTTATATTATTGGTTTTCAGGCATATTCTCCTATTCCTCCACATGGTTTCTTGGCATCAAGCCCCCAAGCCCACCCATATATGTGGGGAGTTCAGGTACATGTACCACTGGTTTTCTTGGGTGTTTTATGTCTGCCTTTTGAGCCATATGCGCATATTCTGATTGGATTGGGAAATCAGTTTTTATAGCCCTCTTCTTTTTCTTCTTCTTCATCATCTTCTTCTTCTTCTTCTTCTTCTTCTTATTATTATTATTAGTAGTAGTATTTTAATTAAGGCACTATTAATGTACTTGTGGATCCTAATGTTAAGCCTGTGTCTCTTGAATGAACTTTTCTGGTAACTTTGTGCTATTGCCACATGTGACATGTCTATGCTCAATCATGAGGCTTTTTTGTCATGTGTTCATGGCTAGCATTACTGAGTTCTAATGAATTTTTAATTTTAACAAAATGGTTGCAATGGATGTCTTGATCAGTCAATGATTATAGAGAATACAATATCCTTCATCAGTAAATTGGCTCTAGCTTCTTTATTTTCCTTTTCCTTCTTTATTTTGTTACCTTCGTAACTTTTTTTAGGATAGTTTGCTTAAGTTTTTGTCTTATGTTCCATTTGGTACTATGTCAGGTGTTGACTTCTGTGGTTTAGAAATTAGAAAGCGCTTCTTTGCTTTCTGAACTTTAGTTCAGCGAATTGGAATTGGCTGATTTATGGCTTCCAGAAATCTTCTCTTTCCCATTTTTCTTTCCTTTTAGGGAAGGACTGCTTTGTGTATTTATCTAAACGTGGGTTTTTATTTACAGCATATTATGCCTCCTTATGGCACGCCTCCACATCCATATGTTGCAATGTATCCACCTGGTGGCATATATGCTCACCCTTCCATTCCCCAGGTATTTCTGAGCATTATGGTTTTTTTTTTTTTTTATTATTATGTTTAAAACTTCTATAATATGCATGTCTGACGGATTTGCTTTATACTGTATGCTATATTCTAATGTGTATAATAGGGATCATATCCTTTTAGCCCCTTTGCAATGCCTTCTCCAAATGGAATCACTGAGGCCTCTGTGAGTTTCCTTCTTATTTTATGATAAGGTATCATTGTCTTTAAGCGGATAAAAATGACATGTGAAAACATATATAGGGCAATACAGCAGGCAGTTTGGAGGGAGATGGTAAGCCACCTGAAGTGAAGGAAAAGCTGCCAATTAAAAGATCAAAAGGAAGTTTGGGCAGTTTGAACATGATTACAGGGAAGAATAATGAGCTGGGTAAAACATCTGGAACATCTGCCAATGGAGCATACTCTAAGAGGTTGTTTAACTTTTCTAGAAATTGCCCATGTAGAATAATAATTGGTGTATGCTTTATTTTATTTTATTAGGAAATGATAGGGATTTTATATAACAAACAAATCAGAACAATGGCCGTGTGGTTGCAGGGACAAGTCATCCCCTTCCATGAGGGAGGGGTCAAACTGAAGGTCTTCAATCTAGGTTGATAACAAAAGATGAATAGTTACGAAAGGACTTATGTAGGATTCTTGAAATCTTCTAGTTGAAGTTAGTCTATGCAGTTGCATCTTTATAAGAAAGAAAAGGAGCAAGATGTTCGCAGGACTATACCTGCAAGGGGGGTGGGAGTGAGAGTAATTGGAAAAAGAAAGCTTAATGCTATGGAAGCATTGAAGTGAACTATTTCTTTGATTATCAGCAATTGGAAAGCGCTTGTTAAGTAGTTTCCTCTATCCAACCCGTAGGTTGCTCCTTTTGCGCTTTTGCTGCTATAAACTTCTTATGATTTCCTTAAAAATCTATTTCTTATGATTTCCCTATGATGGGGTTGAGGAATGGTAAAATTCTCTCATGTCTTTGAGGTGAATTTTTTTTTCTTCAAATGTTGGAAATAATTCTAATATAACCAAGTTAATATTTAATGAATAGATTCCTCTTATTTGTCGGATCACGACTTCAATGTTGGAGGAATGAGAGATAATATTAGACATTGTAGAAAAAGGAAAAAAAAAAATCTATTTCTTTGAAGTTTCATGCCTTTAAAATTATTAGAAAATGGCATGACCATTCGAGCCTTTTTTTTTTTTTTTTTATGGGGGTTGGGGGCTCTGCAGTTGAGTAGAACATTTATCATAGTAGTGAGGACGGACTAACATGGGAAATTTTAGATTTTCCATGCAATGAACAAGACCTATATAGATGGTTTGTAAAAAACTTCACTTTAGAATTTTGGTCCTATAAAATTTATTGATGGAGCCATTGGAACCTTGGGTGATGTGAATCTGACCTGGTTTTTGTAGTGCTGAGAGTGCCAGCGAAGGTACAAGTGAAGGAAGCGATGCCAATTCTCAAAATGTAAGTAGTGGCCATTGCTTGTCTATTGACATTTTCCTATAGATTCTGTTTCTGTGGGTGAGTCAAACTAATGTTGCATGCCATAAGCTTATCGGGTTCTTTATACATTCTCTTTGTCAGAAGAAATGGACAATAAGTAGTGGGACACCCCTTTCCCCCCCCCCCCCACACACAAAAAAAAAAAAAAATGTAATTTCTTTTTCTTACCTCATTGGACGACCTTACTTGAACAGGATCTGTTCTATAGGTTGTACAACTGTTTTTCTTACCTCATTGGTTCTCAGTCTAGTGGTTAAAGTCAAATGATGTTTCCAAGTATGAGGAAACCTTGAGAATGAAAGCTGAAGAGTAGTTGAGCGTTGAAATGTTGAACTAGATTGATTGAGGGGAAAAAATGAACTGAGAGAGTTGGAAGTATGTTGATACCGTTTATTTCTTGGATAGTTGTGAGCCAAATTTGTTTGGTAAGGTTTTTTTTCATGTTTTTTTTTTAAAGTGCTGTTCCAGTCTTCCTAGATAAAATTGATTTAGCAGTATTTTAATTTTGTAGGAATCACAACCTAAGTTAGGTTCCAGGCCAGACACTTCGGAAGGTTTGGTTCTTTTTTCTTTCGTCTTGACAATATCTCATGCCATGTATGGTAAAAAATACATCTTCCTGTTACAGTTGAAGTATCTCAGAATGGTAACTCAATGCATGGTACTCAAAATGGAGGATCTAATACTCAGGCTATGGCTGCCATCCCATTGGCAACTGCTGGGGCCCCAGGAGTTGTTCCTGGTCCCACGACCAACTTAAATATTGGAATGGACTATTGGGGTGCATCATCCACTATCCCTGCTATGCGTGGAAAGGTTCAATCGACTCCAGTTGCTGGAGGACTAGTTACCGCTGGATCTCGGGATAGCATACAGTCACAGCTTTGGCTGCAGGTAAGCTCTAATATGATTCAAAATCTTGAAGTTGAAAAAAAGAAGTATTATCGAATTTTGCATTTAGGATGAGAGAGAGATTAAAAGACAGAGAAGAAAGCAATCAAATAGAGAATCTGCACGACGATCCCGGTTACGCAAGCAGGTATTGAAAAGCTGCTGGAAACTGTTGATCTTGTTGTTAGACCTTGTTTCTCGTGCTTCTCCTATAACCCGCTGGTTTCAAACTCATGTTTTTCAGGCAGAATGTGACGAATTAGCACATCGAGCTGAAGCTTTACAAGAAGAAAATGCCAGTCTTAGGTCTGAAGTGAACCGGATAAGGAGTGAATATGAACAGCTGCTTTCAGAGAATGCTTCTCTGAAGGTAATACTAAAAATACTGCTTTTCCAATTTCTCAATTTATTCTCCCCTTCAACGATTTGTCTCACCTTAACCATCACTTCATTATAATTACTTTATGATGTCTACTTTTTTATATATATAATTTACATGGTAGTGTACATGCAAAATGGAGCGGGCTGTTTTTCTTTGAATAGTCCTTGGCCATCTTTTTGGTAATCAACAAGACGGGGGTTGGATGGATAGACTTATGTTGCAATAATACTGTAATCTATTTCATCATATGTGCAGTTTGACCAATGAGCGTTGTGAAACATCCTCCCTTTCATTGCAGCAGATATGTGCTGCACAAACTCGCCCCATCTAATAAGCTGGATTTTATTTATATGCAGGAAAGACTCGGGGAAGTTCCGGGAAACGAAGAAGTAAGGGCCAGCAGGAACGGCCAGCGTTTAAGTAACGAAACCACACAACCTACAGAGTCAGAGGTTGTGCAAGTTGGTAACAAGAATTGAATCTTCCCTCCCTGCTTGCTGCTGCATTTTTTAGGCGCATAACCTAACTAATTTGTCAACAACCCCAAAATTTTAGCTCTCATAGCTAGTAGTGTAGTTGAGTTTCTATGTAAGCTGCTGACCTGTTATAGTTTTAGGACTGTTTACTCCTGTGATCCATTATAATCATATCTCTATGGGCTGTATCCTTGACTGCCAAAGCCCCCAAAGATAAGATATTTGGTGTGTGAAAGAATTATTGTAGCATTCACACTTCACTCTAGCTTCTGTACTAAAACCATCCACATTAATTGTTATTAACTTGGAGAAAAATTAATATATCTTCCCACAGCCTTACTTGTTTGTACTTTCTTGCCTGTATTTGAATTTGTCGTTTTCTTGAAATTTTGTTAGCATCATGAGTTGGCCCAATTATGAATTTTAACTCAAGTAACACTGAGATACCCCTCAATTTGAACACAAATGTTGTAGGGGTAAACAAGAGATTATTAAGCACAAGTCTAAGAGACTGATAAAGGCTCAAGTAAGATCAAACAAAGGAGTTGTGAGGAATTCAAGCATAGTTTAGTGGAGATAAAAGGTATTAATTACCATCTTAAAAGTTGATCAGATCATCACATTCATCTTTGATAACAGAGAGATCTGCCAAATGGTATAGAAATTCTTAAAAGTAACAAATTGAAAGGAATAATATCATTAAATAAAATCTTCTCCCCCCAAAGAATTTATCTGATAAAAATACCTTCTTCCTCTTGTTCTATAAGCTACTGCACAATTTTAGAAAGGGGTGTTAGCAAGCACAGCATTCTATACAAACCCACCATTGAAAAATGCTTCCCTCTCCCTCTCTCTCTCTCTTACCCATTGGATGACCCTCTTTCACAACAGCAGCTCCATTGGAAACAGCTGCTACAACAGCCACTGCATCTCCATTGAAAGCAGCTAGTGCAGCTGCAGCATTTCCAAGCAAAGCAACTGATAGAGGGGCAGCTGAAGCAGCCTATCGGTGTTGGGCATTTCGGGCATCTGGGTTTACAGGATACGGGATATTTCAACCGTACCGAGCAGCAACCTTTGCAGCTTGGTCTCGAGCACGTTGGTCGCCAGCATTTCACTTTGCAGCAGCATCCATCACAAGAAACTGCACAGCAACAGGATCTTTTTTCTAGGTCAAGAGTTTGTCGAATCCTTTTGAGGCGTATTTTCGTGGTTATGTTCTCCATTTCTTGGATGAACTTGCAAAGATGGCGGATGTAGT
Organism: Citrullus colocynthis; assembly: GCA_031780015.1. Classification (NCBI taxonomy): domain Eukaryota; kingdom Viridiplantae; phylum Streptophyta; class Magnoliopsida; order Cucurbitales; family Cucurbitaceae; genus Citrullus; species Citrullus colocynthis. The sequence goes on from QLSR01000048.1 coordinate 143,014, forward strand.
CGGGATAAAGCTCTAAGTTGCAGTGCCCTCCTCCTTTTATCCATAGAGGGTCGTACGGTTCTCTCGACATTTTCCATAATCCATTTCCATGGAGCCAATTGACAACATCATCTTCTGTGCCCTGTGAATTATATCCGAAAACATCGAAAATCACAAGTTTATCTATTTCAACTCTTTTCCTGGAATCCAAAAACTCCATTTTTACATCCCATATGAAACTCTTCGTCTTTGGTAATCTTCGCAGTTGATACAAAAATTGTATATTAGAATTCGAACCACTTTTATGATATATTTCCATAACGGTATGATTAGATGGCATGTAAAAGAACAGTTACTTGGACATTTTCACCACAAGTTTTTTTGTCTACACCAACCTGCACCTGACCATCTAATCAAACATTCGGTTCAAAACCACCGAAACAAGTTCGTGTTGGAGGAAAGTAGAAAATGTCGTTAGCTGCTCTATGTTTATGTTTTTTTTTTAAAAAAAGGTATATTCATGAAAAGTATCAAAAGGGAGAAAATGAGAGAAAGAACTTACATGTATCACAAGCACAGGGCACTTCACCTTCTTGATTTTGTTAATGTTCTGCAAGGGTTAGAATGCTCATAAGATTAATGCAAAGATGAAAGTATCAAGGCCATAAAAGTCGAAGATAGGCATGTTACCTTATAAATGTCGAAACAAAAGGTGAACTTCACGTGGCATAGAACTCGTAGACCTGAAAGGATAGCGCTATGCAGGACAACACCCCTCAACCTCGGCAATTTAGAAGCCAAATGCAACGTTGGTCCGCTTCCAACAGACTGCCCATACAAGATTAAATCTTCTTGGCTGACTCCGTACTCGGTTTCAAGGCACTCGTAGACTGCTTCGATATCAGCATATGTATTCGATTCGCTAGGCTGGATTTCACAAACAACGTTTATTCGACTAGCCTATAGCAACCATGATTTAATTTTTTTGGTAGACAGCATAGAGCAATGAGCAAAAATTGCGCGAGAGCTAGCTAGTTCAGCCACCTTCGGACAATGATCCAACCATTTAGTAATGAGTATCGGCGAATCATCGCCACTAAAGGCTTGGACAAAATGTAAGGAGTTCAAATTTATCAAGATTTCATTAAAAACAAGCCTAGATTACCGCCCTTCTATTTCAGGTTAATCTCATTCCTCTGTCGGACCCCTATTTTTTCGACGCGACACAGAAATGTTAGAATCTTAACCTGCCATTTCATGTCTAAGTTTTGTTTTGTAATATGTTTGGAATACTTCACAACTTCAACAAATTGAAATCAGTCTAGAGATTAAGCCCAAAACTCTCAAACAGTCAAATACAAGGCTAAACTGTCTACTTAAATGATAGAGTCAAATACAACAGGTTGTTGTACAGAGTAAAACAGCAACATACCTTACCAGTTGAAGCTCCATAGCCAGAATAGTCATATCTGCATAAAAAAATTACAGAACTTTAGATGAGGAAAAATGTTCACCAAAACAGTACCAAGAAAAGCTCAACAAAATTCATAGAACATGAGAGAGGTTCGAGATTATGGTATTAGGTTTTGCATTTGTTATCCTAAAACAAATAACCTTCTTAGTACAAACGTTTTCGTGACAACCACATGTGTTTAGGACAACTTGAGCACAGTTCGACTAATTATCTCAAGAACCACTATCAAAACATACAACATTCAACTTCAAGAAACTATTAGAATTCAATATTCTAGGTAGTTAGCCACCAATATTCAACTATTTCAAGTAGACAACAGGAAAAACATACATCTCGTCCTTTTCGACTACTCAACCAAAACTATGGTAGTTACGTGTAAATGAACAAATAGGGGTCAATATGAACAGACAGCATTGAGTTTATATGATAAAATTTCTAGAAAACAAAAGTTGAGTCATTGAAATTTATTCCAAAAAAGCTTAGGACAATATAATCTCATTATATGGAAAAGGAAAGCAAATCTTGCAGAGGAAAGAAGAATGGAAAAGGGGAGTAAAAGCAAAACTTTCCCAGAACCCCAAAGGCACAGAACTCCATCAAAAAAAAAAAAAAAAAAAAACATATTTTGCATCTAAAAGAGGAGGGAAAATGGCTGCTTTTTTTCAGGGGAAAAAGGTAAAAAAGAAGGTAAGAAGATGACCTGAAAAAGAAACCAACGTTGGAACTATTAAACTAACCTTCTCTTCTTCACTTTACACTCTCCACTCAATCGTCTATGTGGTAAATAATTGATGTAAATCTCACAACCCAAATGCAAAAACAACAGTAAATTTCAAAATCCCATTTGAAAGAAACATTCAAAAGCAAAAGGAGAACGAAAGAGAATTGAACCCATGAGATTGAGAGGAGAAGTAATAACTAAACCCTTTTTTTTCTTAAGAAATAGCAAAGAAAGTGAAACCATAGCCAAAAATGCTTCAACAGAAACAAAGTTACATAAATCAGAACAAAGTGAGAGAGAGAAGATTGAACCCATGAACATGGCAGAGAAAGAGAAGCCATAGCCAAAAAGAAAAAAAATCCTCAACTCCTCAAAGTAATAAAACCCAAAAAAGCTTGAACAAAAACAGAGCTCCATTTATCAGAAGAAAGTTAAAAGATAGAGACACAAAAAGAAAAAGGACCAATTCCTTGAATGTAATAATATATAATAATAGTAATAACAATAAAAAATAATAAAAAAAAAAAAAAAAAAAACCTTCAGCATAAATAGAGCTACATTAATCAGAACAAAGTAAAGACTATGAGATGGAGGGCAATATTTTTTCTATAAAAAAGAACCAACTCCTTCAATGTAATATAAACCCAAAAAAAATTTTAATCAAAAGGCAGAGCTCAATTAATCGAAGGAAATATAAGAAAAAAAAAAAGAAAGGAAAAAAAAAAAAAAAAAAAAAAATAAAAAAAAAAAAAAAAAAAAACCCCCCTTGGCTTAAAAAAAAAAAAAAAGAAAAAAAAACAGAGAATACCCCAAACATATTTTAAAAACGAAAAATCCAACTCCTTCAAAGTGAAACAAATCTTTGAGACCAACAAAGTAAAGAAAAAAGAAAAGGAACAAACCCCATAAGATTAACTCTAAGATTAACTTTAAGCTGAAGAAAAAGGTCATAGAGTTGGCCAAGGTCTGCAGCATTGCCATGGGAATAAAGCAGAGTAAGTCTTGCACAAGGATTCCTCAAATAAAATCCCACTATTTTATTCCCACGTTTCGTATCTATCATCAATACATCCAACAAACTATCCTCCACCGCCGCCCCCGCCGCCGTCGATACCACCCTGAGCCGTCCCTCCCCCTCTCCCTCTCCCTTTCTGATCTGATATGTCGCCGGCGACGGCGGAAAGAAGGCAAATTTTGAAGCCAATTGAGAGAACATGCAACCCATTCACCACTAACACACCTTAAGCTTAAATTCATCAGATTCATTCACAACATTTTTTTCTGGGTTTTTCTTTTCTTTTTTTGGGGGGTGGATAACAGGAGAAAGTTTGAAAACAGAGGAAGAGGAGAGAGAAAATGGGTTTTAGAGAGAGAGAGAGACACACAGAGAAGAGTAATAGAGAAATGAAATGAAATGAAAATGGGGTTTGAAATTGAAGGAAATGGGATTTGGATGTTTAGCTATATTTGTGTAAGATCATTGTTTGTAATGTAAAGTTTTCAGATTTCTAAACACAGAAAGAGAGAGAGAGAGAGAGAGAGAGAGTAGAGTGGCAGAAGAAACAGAGCCACTATATATTAAACTAAACTCTGTTTTTCCCTTTTTCCTTTTTTTTTTTTTTTAATTTTTCTAATTGGTGCTTCCCTTGTTGAATTAGGTTAAACAACCACTTTGATTCTCAAAATTTTGAGGTATGAGTTGATTATTATATGGTTTTAATATTTTTGTTTAAAGTATATATTATTTTAGTTTGAGTTACAATATTTTATAATTAGAGTGTAAAATAATAATTACTGTATAATTTTATTAAACATTAAGTGAGGTATAATAGACTCGCACTCTATTCTAGGTAAGTTGGGGCTGAAACACCCTCTAAATGTTAATATCGATGGAAATATCGATTACTTTATAATAAATATTGATAGAAATATCAACAAAATGTAGATAGATAAATTATGTTAAATTAAAATTTTGGTCCTTATAGTTTAAAGAAAGTTAAAACTTAATATCTACGTTCGATAAAAGTCCCATAAATAATTCTTATGGTATGAAATATTTATGAGAATTTTATAAATCATAGAGACTATTTATGAGGTTTTATCAAACTATAAGATCTAAATTCTAACTTTAAAAATCATAAAGACTAAGTTTTAATTTTTTTTTTTAACCATATTGACAAAATTTGCTATTTAAAACAACAGAGTATCAATATAAAAAAAAATCTTGAAAACTTTTAAACTTAAAAACAGAATAAGCATTTCACACGTTTTTTAAAGAAAAAAATGAAAATTGATAGATTTTATAGTTTAATAAAAAAAAAATCTAAAAATTAGTTCAGATTATTATCGAATTTATATTGTGAGGGTCTAAGTAAAAAATTTGAGTCTCCCACTTAAAAAAAATTAAAACTTAGAAAGGTAAAATTAAAACTAATTTAAGTTATAAGTGTCATATTTAATTTAAACCAAAAAAAATATGGCCAAATTAGTCATTTAACCTAAATTAAACTCAAATTAATTTGCAATCCAACTCATTTATTTAATTAATTCTTTTTATTTAAACAATGTGTTTGTCTACCTATAAAGTTAATAAAACAAAAGAAAAATGATTTTTTTATTATTTTTATATATATTTTTACCAAAACCCAACTGATTTATTTATTTATAATAAGTGGTAATAAAACAAAAACTTATTATAATATTTTAATATGTATTTAAAGGTGAAGAGAGATAAAGAAAGAGAGAAACTTGTTTGTGCATGACTTCATTGCTTTGTCAGTTCCACAGGCAGTAGGTCAAAATATATTTGCTCATCTCTCTCTCATGCCACTCTACTAAAAGCCAAATTTTCAAGTTAAAATTATTATTTATTTATTACCCCAATCTTCATTTTTTATTTTGAGTTCCATCTTCAACTTATTTTGGATCTGGATTTAAAAATGTTTGAATTTGTATAGGTTAAGCATAAAATGCAGGAGACTCACCCATTGCATATTAATCAACCCATATCTAGACATTCAAATTTTTACTAGCTTGTGAAATTACCATTCTTGTGAGACTATTTTATACATATGCAAACCCGTTTACTAACTCCATAACTTTGGAAAAAGAAAGACTAAAACATGAATTTAGCCTTCTAATCCACGACATGGATTTTGATGCATCCTTTTTAGTATAATAGGGATGTCAATAACACATCCATATATAAATTGAGTTATACTCGTTTTATGATTATTTAACTTATAAATTTATATTTAATAAGTGAAAAAAAAAAGTTAAAAAGTTGTTTGATTTTTTATTAATTGTACTTGTTTTTTCAAAATTATTTTATCATGGATTTTATCTTTCTTGAAAAAATATATAAAAAACAAAATTATTTTATCATGGATTTTATCTTTCTTGAAAAAATATATAAATTTTTAGTTAAACTTTGAAAACAAAAACAAATAGCTTTTATTCTTCTAGAATTCAAAACATGTGTTATAAAAAAAGCATAATTACCAAACAAAAAAATAGTTTCTAAGCTTATTATTATTTTAAAATGAATAAATGATTATGCAAGGAGACCGATCTTTCACTTTTTATAAGCATAATCTTTCAATATTTTGGATTTGAGAAGGAAAAAATAACTTTCGGATATGAAATTTTTAAATTTTTTTTGTTAAAATATCATTTTGGTGATCTTTATATTTTAGGTGTGATTTTATTTTCAATTTTTTAAATTTAGTTCATATATTTTTAATAAATTATAAAATTAGTCGTGTATTTAGTATTTTATTATTGATTTTTCTATAAAAAAATAGTTTCTATTAACATTTTCTTTAGGGTGAAAATATACCCACCTACTTTTTTTTCTAGCATGAATATAATTATTTTTAGTATTATCGGTATTATTTAATTAATTTCAATAAAAAAGAGATTTATAAAAAATACAAAACTAGAATTGAATTAAACTCAAAATATAAGGCCAAATAATTCTAGAAGTAAATTTTTAACTTTTTGGATCAGCCTGCAAAATTCAACTTTTGAAAGAAATATATTTGAGTATTTTTTTTTTTTTTTACCATTTTTGTATTGAAAATTGTTCTAAATAATCATATTTTTACGAAATACATGCTATTGTAAACAATGTTAAAATACTAAATTTAAAATAAAAAATAATTATGGTAAGTAAAAGGTGAAAGTTTGTAGAAACAAAATTGGGGTAGTTTCTTAAAGAATATAATATGAGGGAGGCATGCCTTTGTTTCTAAGATGCTATGAATGTTTTTGTTGATGATTTTGTATGATTAGTTTTTATTTTTCATGCATAATGGAGACATAATCATTTCATTTTCAACATTTTCAACATTTTCTTCCGATATATTATCATACAAAATAATATAATATTTATTACGTGCTCCCTCATATATACTTTTCGTTGTATTATTTTAAATGGTCTAATGAACTAACTTTGTTTTTATGTGAGAAACAAATCTAAATTAAAATGAATGATAAGTTTGTAATTAGTTTTTTTTTTTTTACTTATATTTATTTTATTAATTATTTATTTTTTCTGCAATATGTAGGATAAGAGATCGGAATTCAAATCTCAAAGTTGATAGAACAAAATTATGCGAATTAAAACACTTGAAACATATTTATATCTCGAAATTGATAGTATAAAATCATGCTAATTCAACTATGTATTTGTTGAATTAAATATTATATCTTATTATAGTATAGAATGTTTATTAACTTAAACATTAGGGAGTTTTTTTAGAAAATTAAAATAATAATAATAATAACCCTTAATGGTTTATTTTATTATATACAAATAACTAAAATCTTTAAATATTTGAAATCGTATAATATGTTAAAAAAAATATACAAAATGATATCAATTAGATTTTTTTAATATAATATTACAAAAATCTATCGTAAATTAATATGATTTTCTCTCAATTTTTTTTTTAATGATGTATAAATATAATCCACCCAAAAACACTCTCAACTACGTAATTGTATTCTTTTAAAATAAGTTCTTTCAAACCTAAATCAATATTTAATAGTACATCTATTATAAGAAATTCAAAACGATATAAATTAATTTATTTTACAAAATAACATGTAAAAGTAATATTGATGGTTAAAGATTAAAAAAGTTCTATAAATTCAAATTCATTCACTATATACAGATTAAACTCATCGTTGGAAATAATTTCATACAAAAAATATGCAAAACAAGCATGGTATATATCGAAGGATTTCTTTAACTATTTTCTTGCAAGACAACTGATTATCTAAAGGTGTCAAATATCCTTTGCGATTTATAGTTTATCGCAGATAAACAGTTTATTTTGCTATTAATTGTAAATATTTTCAACTATTCAAGATAATTTCCTTGTTTTTTTTTTTTTAAGTTTAACAACCTATGTAGGGGGTGAAATCAATTTTTTTTTATTGACAATATATATTAAAGCTAGATGGAGTGTATTATAATTGTCTAGTAATCGTTCAAATAAATGTAACAATCACCCTTACAAAAAATGTATACATGCTCAATTTGTGTTCACTTTTTATCTTTCTATATAATTTCAAAATATATACTTCGCTCCAAAGGTTTTTTTAATTCATTTTTTATCACATTTCTCACACACATATACTATCTTCAACAAATTTCTCTTGCATACGTATCACCAAATAAATTCAAGTAATTTCAAATTTTAACGTTTAATAACTTAAATAATATGATATGTTTGAATCATATATATATATATATATCAATTTTTCCGGATGTACTTAGAAGTTTTAATGTAAATTTTAACCATTTAAAATTAATTTTTTAGTGAAGTAAAACATGGTCAATTAATTAATTTAATTTAGTTTTTAAAATTAAACGAAGGTTAATTCATTACAGAGAACTCGATACCAATTAATTTCTCACAAAAATATTTGCTCGCACTCATGCAAATTTTTGACAAAAAGATTCACTTGGATGGAGAATAAAATAGAAAGCGAGAGTTAAAATATGTATCTGAAAATAGACATTTTGGTAATATTTCAACCTTAAATTTATTATATCTTCCCATAAACCTCACTTCTTTTATATATATTTTTTTAAAAAAATGTTAAACTATAAGTTTAGTCATTATACTTAAATTATTATAGAGAAAAAATAAGTCAAATTATCTATAAATAATAATAAAAAAAATGACTAACAACTATAGACTGTGATAGGCTCAAGTAATAGAAGTCTATCGTGGTGTATCGCTGATAAATAATGAAATTTTTCTATATTTATAAATAATTTGACTTATTTTGCTATATTTGAAAGAAATCTGTCAATTTATGATGTGTAGTTCTTGAAGTTTAAAAAAAATTACATAATGATTTCTTATACGTTGAATTTTACATCTAGTATGACTTTCTTAAGTTTAAAATGTATCTAATAAGTTTCTTTCCATTCTTAGTTGCATTTAATATATTTCCAAATCTAAGAAGAATAGAAGAAATTTAATACATAATTTTGCATCTCAAAAAGCAAGGAAAATAAATTTTAGATAATATTTTCTATATGAAGGCATTTCTATCAAAGTTTTGCCTACGGCCTCATATGATCTCGAGTTGCCTCTGATGATAGAAATTAAACATTCAAATTATTGTTGAACGAAACTCATGTTAACAAATAGGTTTAATAAATATAAAATAGAAAATAAAATTTTTAAATTTTTAAGATTTTAAATGGAGAAAATAAAATTTTAAATTTTTATAATAATTTTTCTAATAATAATAATAAGAGTGGGCCCAAGATAGAGTGGAGGCGGAAGTTTACGTGAAATGGAGAACTTTGCTGTGAGGCGGTACAGTCGCTACAGCCTTAAACGGCAAACCCATCGCATTGGATGCTCTTCGCCCACGCTTTCAATCTTGGCCGTCCATTTATTCCTTTTCAACATTATTTTGCACCTCCTTTTTTATTTTACTTAAATGATTTTAATTGAAATTTTTTATTTCACTTCGTCTTTCATAAATTACATTACGCCCTATTTTAAAAAGAAAACCGAGTATCATAAATTCATCTCCCTTTAATAAATATAATTACAAATGATCATTTAAACTTTGTATGTTTTTCATTGTGTAAGAACTTTGTCAATATTAATATCTAATATATTTTTCAACTTTTATTATTAGTTTTTAAAGTTTAAAAACAAATTTCTAAATTTTCGATTTTATATCTAATCTGTCCCTTAAATAGTATAAAATTTTAAAAATTAATTAATCATTTAGATATAAAATTAAAAGGGTTATTTTCAAATATAGAAAAATGAACTAAAATATTTACAAATAAAACAAAATTTAACTGTCTATTTGCGATAGACTACTATCTATGTCTATTTGTGTCATGATAAACACAGATAGTAGTCTATTTAGATCTATCGCAGTCTATTGCAGATAGACTGTGATATTTTATTATTATTTGTAAATATTTTCAACAATTTCGTCATTTAAAATGATTTCTCAAATTTAAAATTATATTTAATGAAATAGTGAAATTTCAATTTTGTGTTGAGTGTAGCTATTAAATCTTAAAAATATTGAGTAGGAATATGTAAGGACCTATTATACTTAAAACTAAAGATGTAGGGATCTGCCAGACAAAATAATAATAATAATTAATAAATAAATAAAGTTTTAGGAGTATTGACACAAATATAAAAGTTTGAAAACTTTTTAAAATTTAAAAACCAAATAAACAAAAATCTAAAAGTTCAATAGAAAAAAAAAAAAAGAAAAAAAAAACTTGTAACTTAATCTTCACTAACATGTTTGGAAGTGATTTTGAAATTGATAAAATTACTTTAGTCATGCTCAAAATCACTTTGAAGCACACCTGTAATAAATCAAAATAATTTAATATTTAATTTTACACTTCAAAGTGCAATATTCATATCATCAAAATTAATATTAAATAATTAGCAACATGTTTAAAAGTGATAGTGAAAATGACAAATGTAGTTTTATCCATTTTAGAATCATTTACTAATAGAATAATCAATTAACATTGTGTTTAAAGGTAATTATGAAAACGATAAAAGTGATTTTAACTATTTTAGAACCACTCTAATCAACGTAACTTTAAATATTAAATTTTGAACAATTTTAAGTCTAATATACATTTGCAAATAACGGAATGAAAACCGTTTTAGAATATAACAACTAAATTGACACAAATTAGGACTACAACTATTGCTTAATTAGTTCTATGAGATATGTTTTCTAATTTGACACGACAATTGTTTCACATGTATTGTTGAATGTACTTATATTGAACAATTATTCAACATCAAGCTAAACAATTGAATGATTTTTGCTCGTGCCAAATTCAATAATTAAATAATCATTCAATTAGTGTATAGTCATTGCTCTCGACATGACGTAACACAAATGAATAAATGTGGTTAGATAAAATAAGTGTGGACCAAAATATGTACCTTAAAATGTGTTTTCCCTATGAAAATTTTGTAATAATAAGTATCGTGCTTCTTCATACAGTACTACCAAAAAAAAAAAAAAAAATCGTATATTTTATGCTATGATTTTGCCTTACAAGTATTTTGTGTATATTTGTGGACACCATAATATTTAAAAAAAAAAAAACGATTAAGCAATGAATGTAAGGCATACAGGTACTTCTGCTGTAATTGACCTAATACGGATCTCCTCGTCCCACGACTCTCGATGGAGGATTAAAATAAAAAAATTCGCTAGATAATAAACAAGAGTTATATCAAATTATTATCCAAACGTCGTTTGATAACCATTTAGTTTTTCTCTCAAATTCTTATAATAATTTACATTTTTAAGTAAAAGAGTTGAATTCTTTAATTAAATATTAAAAACAAAAATTACATTTTTAATTTATAAAACTTGCCTTAATTTTTAAAAAATAAACAACGAAGTAAACAAATTTAAAAGTAGAAAGAGTTAACTAAATAGTTACGATAGGAGTATTGTTAATTCAACTTCTCTTTGTTTGCATTTATTTATTTGTTTTTGTTCAAATTAAATAATTTCCCCCGACGATTTTAAATGATTTTAAAATGGTTTCCATAGTTATAGTTCCACGTCAGAACAAAGTAGAATCTGATTTGATTTGATTGTTGAACTGTACAATCAATGAGCGATTAATAGAACGCAACTGTATGAGTTTATGGTGTGAGTACACCGCACTGAATCCCGTCCTCCTCCGTCATGTCTTCTTTATACCCCGCCAATTATATACGGGCCCCACGCGCTTCACTTGGCGTGCTCCCAATACGCCAAAAGAAAAAAAAAATGAAAAACCAACCTAAAAATGGATAATAATATTAATAAATAATAATAATAAGGAAAGGCGTAGACTTTGCTTTCACCCAAATTTATTATCCGTATTACTTTTTTCAAATATAACAAAATAAGTTAAATTATTTATAAATATAAAAAAATTTATTATCTATTAGTGATAAACTGCAATAGACTTCTATCGCTTGAATGATAGACTGCGATAAACTTCGATAGATTTCTATCGTTCAACAACATTGAAAATTTTCTATATTTGTAAATAATTTTATGTTTTTTTTTAATTATTTATAATAACTTCTTTTATCCATAACTATACGAAAATAGAGAATTGATAAAAGAAAATTTTTTTTTTAAAAAAGGAAAATTAAGTACGTGTTTGGTTTTTGTGGACAATCTAAAAAAAGAATTTTGATAACGAAAGATTTAATAAAAACAAAGTTGTATTTCATGTTGTCATATATGTATTTGGTAGCAGATTCAAAATTTTATTATAATTTAAACTAAATATTATGTTGAATATAAACTATTACCAATTAATTTACAAACTTGTTTTATGTTTTATTTTTTTTATATAATTATTGTTTTACAATATCATATAATATATTATATTTTTTAATTTAACAAAAATAATTTAGCTTGTAGGATAAAATACTATATTGATTATTGTTTCTTTTATCATTTCTTGTATAATTTTACATTTTATAATTTCAAATTAAAAAATTAGATACAATGAAAACATAAAAATATTGTTTTCAAAATTTGTTCAGTTTGGACCACAAAATTCATAAACAGTATTTGAAAACATAATTCGAACCACCTAACAAACGCATAATTGTTGAACTATGTAAATAAAAAAAATATATCAAGCATAATCTTAGTTGCCTACCAAACAAGTTGAAGCTTTTTAGTCCTCTTTAGTCTCTTCTCTCTCCTTTTTTGACTTTTTTTTTTAAAATAAATAAATAACTACAAAATGATTATACTTTATAAGCAATTTAAATTTGGAAAAAACTCGAGTGCAGTCTACACTTATCTATCGTGGAGCTCTGTTACACCCAATTAAAATTTGCACTGTGACAATTTATTTTTTCTTACAAATTTATTTTTAAAAAAATTATGTTTGTAGATGAATGAGAAACATAGGACTTAAGTGCAATCTAAGTTTTACTTAAATATTATATATATATATATATATAACGAGATGATAATTGTTTTGCTATTCGAAAAGAATTCTACGTCGATAAAAAGATGATCTTCAAACGACATTTTTTATTCATAATCGTAAATATATGAACGAAAGCATAATCTAATAAGCTATCAAACTTTTTGTTAATCAAGCGCACATTTGAAAATGCTTCGAAAGGTGTCAGCAGGTGCGCGGAGCCGAAGCCCGCCATGTTATTCTAAAAACAATCTAAGTGAGGTTTGTAATCTATTTCATTTTTAGTTCTACTCGGATTTTTTAATTACAAAAATAAGAAAAGTTGTCCCAGATATTTAAGAATTAATTAAAAATTAGGTTTTTTTTTCTCGACAACATGAAAAATATAGGAAGGCGGGGCAGGGAGGACCCGGCCGGCGGGGACTGGGGTGACGGCACGTGGATCTCACGCTCCAGTGTCGAGTAAATAGTACGTATACATTTCCTGAATTCATTTTGTTTTTTGACTTTACATATTGGCGTGGGGCCCTAGATGTCAATCAACGGTGGTGATTCTGTTTGGATTTTGTACATCTGACGGCTACCATTAGGCCCTACGTGTCTGCAGTTTACAGGAGCCGCAACGTGTGTACTTATGTCAATTGAGACTATCATCAAAGACTCGAGGCAAATGCAAGACAAATAATAATAATAAATATATTTATAAAGCAAAATATCAAAGGTTAATGGATAACTTTGATTTGCTTCATGAATAACCATACAATGTGAAAAAATATCATTTTTTTAAAATCTCAATTTGAGATTTAATAACAAAATTTATAACAAAATAATTTAATTTTATTTTGAGATTTGTTTGATTTTAGTCCTTTTAAATATCTAATTTTCGTCATGGTACTTTAAGTAAGCCTTAAATTTAGTCTCTCAAAATTAATATTTATAGAAATTGATTAATTAATAATAATAATTTTTGTGCAAGTAAACACAATATGTGAATATGTTTTCAGAACTTATAATAAAAATGTTAATAAAAATAAAATTAATGAAAAAGATCTTAAATAAATTAGTAGTAGGGATTAAATTTAAAATTTATTAAAAATACAAGTATTAAAATTGAACATTTAAAAATTTTGGGACTAAAATTAAATAAACTCTAAAACATAGAGACAAAAATGATATTTTAAACTTTAATTATTTTATTTAAATAAATTAATTATTAATTATAAATTACATACTTATTTATTATTTATTTTTAAAAATATTCAATATCAATATTCTATCGATATATCCACCCATATATCTTTAATTTTGAAATATTGATATTGTATTTTAATCCTTCCATTGCATGTACTGCATAATGTGTCTCAACTTTTACTTAAATTTTTATTTTCATTTAATTACACTATAAATTTAAATAAACGTTATAAATTTACTTTAAACTTAAATAAATGTTTGCAATTTTCAACCATCACTAGGTTTTCATATATAGAATAGTGGGAAAAATATATTTACACAATGCATTTGATAATTTATTTTTAAAAATATGGGTATGGTACAAAAATTATTATTTTCAAAGGAAACAATAACATGGTAAGGTTTTATATTGATTTTCTTTTTCTTTTTTTTTAAACTTTTGATAGAACTAACAATATGGATGATCCATTTTGTGCATTAATCAAACGTAATTTCGTTAAGAGCTTGCTTTTTATTAAATTATTGAGTTTTTATTTTATTTTATGTTGATTTTTATTAAAATTAGTAGGAGTTAATAGAAATTGAATTGAAGTTAAATTTTGTACTATTTTAATTAAGCTCATGGTCAAATCTATATAAATTTGAAATGTAGACTTTAATCTTACCAATTAGCGACAATGACCAAACACTTAAATTACAAAGATGAAATTGAAACTCGATAAGATTGATAAAAATAAAAATATAAAAATATATAAAAAAAAATAAAAATAAAAAACTTGTGAAAGAATATAAAGGATAGACTATTTAACTTAATCTATTATTAAAATAATAATCAAAGATCATTAACACAAACACCTTTATTAAAGCAAAGGACAAATGAGACAAATTATTTTTGACTTAAGAATCATTAGAGTGCATAAGACATTATTATGCAAATCTTAAAGAAAGGAAAAAAGGGGTTAAAGGAAGCTGATTAAATTTGACTTGTTTGTTTCAAATGTTTTTTTTAAAAAAGTGGCTTTAATTAGTATACATTCTTTGATAATTGATTCTCTATCCATCACTTCTTTCTTCCTTTTTTGAATGGGGTTTCACATTAACCCTTTCTCTCTCTCTCTCTCTCTCTCTCTCTCTCTCTCTCTCTCTCTCTCTCTCTCTCTCTCTCTNTCTCTCTCTCTCTCTAGAAAATTTGGATTTTCCAATGTTATTTGAAGTTAGTTTTTACTTAACAAGTATTTGACTTTAAAATAATTTTAAATGCATATATTTTGTTTTTTAAAAATACATTAATAATTACTTTTTGGATTCTACATTTTTCTTTCTTATTTGGTTAAAATATAAATTTTATATAAAACCTTGTATCTATTTGACTCTTGAACCTTTAATGGTATAATAAATTTTAAATTTTAAAAATTAATTGATCTACTAGATATAAACGTTTGAATATTATGTTTGACAAAACCCAATACTTTCAATTTAAGTTGTGTTGGGTAGATCCGTGAATTTAAAAAATATATCAATAACTTATAAGATATAAGATTCAAAATTTAGAAAGTTATTGGACAAAAAAATCGAGAGTTCAAAAGAACATTAGATTTTTGTTTTTCTTTTAGTCAGTATCTATTAACAAAAGATTGAAAGTTTAAAAATATATTAAACAAATTTTTAATATCTAAAATTTAAATAAACACAAATTTCTAAATTCAAAAACTAAAATTATAATTTAAATATTCTTATTTGGAAACCAACGAGTGATACAAAGAGGAGAAAGTGGGGGGACTTTAACAAAAATGTGTCAGAATTGCATATTATTAACCATGGCTTTATTTTTTTGGTTTTGTTTTTTGTTTTTTTTTTTAATTAAATGAACCATAATCTGAAATAATTATATATCTAAATTTAGATTTGGAATTTCTCTTTTTAAAAGGAAGGCAATCAAATAAATCGTCTAGGAGGAAAGATAGAATTAAAGATTAAAATAAAGGAGAGAAGAAAGAAAAAAAAAACCCTTTGAATAATTGCTACTCTAGAGTTCATGATCTTTGTAACTACGCTTTTATGTCGGAAGAAAAATATCATTAATTTAATGAAAATTTAATTTTCTATATGAACTCCCAACATAATACACTTGGTCAGGTCATAGTTTTTTTTTGTCAATAATATATGTTATAACCACTCTTTTTTTAAACACCAAGTTAGGCATTATTTTTAGAGATGAGAAATCGAATCTTTGACTTCCAAATTATCATATATACTTAATGTCCGTTCAACTATACTCTTTTTGACACTCAAGTTAGACTTAAATTTGACATATCATGTTATGTTACCGCTTTTGTTTTGTTTTCTTTTTTCCTTCTCATTATCCATTATAAAGTTAAAAATATATAAAATTTTGGTAAAATTAATTAAAAAATATATATAATTCATAAAAGAAATTATTATTATTATTATTATTATTATTATTATTATTATTATTATTATTATTATTATGTACTCGTGTAGCATATGTTCTATTTGAACGAACTAATATTGAAATGTACAAATTAGTTCAAAATGATCTTCCGACCAGTTTAAACCACCTGGCATAAAAGTTTCAGATTTGTCACTAAGTTACTACATATCTCAAGGTTGGAACCCCAAAATCTAAATAGTGAAAACAATAAAGTATTTAGGGAAAAAGTTCGTTGTATCAATTAAAATCTCAAACTAATAATTGTATCAATTTAATCATTAAACTTTGATAATTAATCAACTGTATCAATTTAATCATTAAACTTTGATAATTAATCAACTTTAGACTTTTCGATGATGATTTATAATTATTTTCACTTAATTCATTTAATGTCAACTCATAATTTTCTAAATAATAAATTATTCCTTTCCAAATTCTACCAAAATGGTAATGAAATTATCACATAATTCTTCCTAAATAAATAGATAAAAATAGAGGAAGACGAGAAGATGAATAAACCACTCATATTAAAATCAATAATAGAATAATTATTATCCATTCGTTTTCACTACTTTTTTTTAGACGAGAGCAAAACGACAGACACAACCACCTACTTGTGAGAGACTCTTTGTCAAGAATGAGGGGGAGAATACTATCTAGTACAACCTCTTTTCAAATCAAATAATGACTTTAAGAGAAAGCCAAAACTGCAATAATATAGACAATGTTTAAAGTATATTCAAATTTTATTTTAATTAATATTATTATTAATTTGAGATTTCGAGTTAAAAAGAAAAGAAAAAGTAAAAAAATCCTTCATCCCACGAGGGGGAGATAACTCCAAAATTGCTGGATGTAAATCAAATACACTAACTTGCTTATATGAAGCCAAAATAGCTACTAATCATTCTGCCATTTGATAGGAACAAAAGCCAACTAAGAAATACAAAAATTACCATAAACAAAGTTAATCCCTATAATTTTTCAATAATTACTACTTTATTGTCAATTACATCAGCCTAATTTAAAAATATACATGAGGTTCAAGTAAAAAAAATTTATAGTAGTTATATGTTCACACGGTGGGATTTTGGTTTATAAATAATGTTAGGAAAATTATTACGAATAGAAAAAATATCAAACTATTTATAAATATAGTAAAATTTTACTTTATATTCGTGATAAACTGCAATAGACCAAGATAAACGATGTCTATCATAGATAGAAAGTAAAACTTTGTTATATAACAGTTTTTCTATTTTTGAAAATATCCTAATAATGTTTTAACGTTGTTAGATTTTACATTATTATTAAATAATGTTACTATGGTTAACAATAAATAGAAGTAGGGTATCCTTACTATTGTTATATATATATATATTAGTACAATATGAGTGAGTATTTGAATTATCTATCTTGATGGGCGGGCTTTCTTGATATGGGCTTTCTTGATAGTTTTTTGCCATCAAAATATGTCTTTGAAAGGCCAAAATTCTAGTAGTGATATATCATATGCTAACTGAGAATCTGAGATATGCTCGTCTTGACCTCATACTACTAAAATATAGTAATATTTAAAAATATTTATATAAAAAATTAACATGAATATAAGGAGTATAGAGGTATTAAGAAAAACTTTTAAAAGTGAAAGAATTGTTTTTTTTTTTTAAAGTAAATTACAAAATTTAGGAGTATTTTTCATAATTTTTAGTATGAGACATGCATTTTTATTTTTAATGAAGGACTCAAAATTGGTTTTGTTAATGTCAAATGACCAAAATTCTAAATACAACGAAAACTAGCATTTTACTTATGTCACAAAGCACCGAGTAATGTTAAATTGACCATTCACGATTGTCGAGCTCACTCATTGCAAATTGACAAGTCTCAAATGCAATTCACGTTCGAGAAAAGTCTGTGAAATTTTAATAATGGGTGAGATTTTTTATTTTTCATTAATTTGCAATGGTGCAAACTCGCAGTTGTGAATGAGCTCTAAAAAGAATTTAAGGTTGTTGGGTGTTTTATAGCCTAAATAAAATGTTAATTTTCATATTTTTTAAAAATTCGGATTATTCGATACTAGCCCAACTAAATTTGAATCATTAAAAGAAAAAGTAAAATAAAATTAAAAAATAAAAAAACAAAAACAAAAACTAGTATGTGTCCATAATAAGCAAGGGTAAGAATTAATTAAATAGATTAATAATGAGATGTATTGCACTTTAACATTACGAAATAAATACAATTAAAAGGGAGAAAATTTTCTTGGGAAACCTAAAAGGGCGAACTGATTTTTCTTGGGAAACTAACCGAATTTAAAACATTGGTTTAAAGCAAAGCAGCCACGGCACGCTTCTCATTAAGATTTATGATATGGTGGTCCAAAATATAATTATAATTTTTTTTTTCAAATTTTAAGAAAATTAATGAATTTTTTTATTTCTTAAATTATAAGTTTGAATTTTTTCAAAGTTCAGATTTTTTTTTCTTGTCTTTATGGTTTGGAAAGTTTTAAACAAATCCCTAGATTTTCAAGATTTATCTAATTAATTCATGAATAGTAAAAAAAGAAAATCAATAAAATTTTTAAATTTTAAATTTTGTTTTTAATAAATTGTTATGTCGAATTCATGGTAGATTGATAACATGGTAAAATAATTAAAACTAACTAGTGTCCTGATTGAATTCACTAAATGCAAAATTAAGCGTTTAGAGATACTGGAGACTTTTTAAAATACGAAAACAACTAGATACAGATATTAAAAATTTCTTATTTATCTAATTGTTTAAACTATAAGATCATCAATTAGATCTATAACTAAAAATTTAAAATCTCATTTGGTAATTATTTTTTCTTTAGTTTAAAAATTAAACTTATAAAACATACGACAACCTATCAAATTATTTGTTTTATTATTACAATTTACAAATATGTATTTTTTAAAAAAATTTAAACCAAATTTTGAAAATTAAAAAAGAAAGAAATAAAATGATTATGGAATAAAAATGGAGGCTTTAAATACGAATTGTATAAGTTAAGATTTGTAATTTTTAAAAAGTAAAAAGAAAAAAAGGTAAAGAATGTGAGATTATTCGAAAGGCTGATGCATGGAGCATTAATTAATTAGAAAAGAAAAAACACGTAAAACAAAGAAAGGGAAGGCTGATCCCCTAGCAGGCACGTGGGGAACGGCGTCGTTTTGCATGTGTTTCTGATTGTTTAATGTTAACACAGCTCCCTTGTCTTTTGCTGTGTAAATCAACTTTTTTTTCTGATACCCACGACCACTTTTATTATTTATTTATTTAGTAATATTTTTAAATATAACAAAATCAATCAAATTATTTATAAATATATAAAATTTTACGGTCTATAAGTGATAAATCATGATAAATTTCTATCACTTAAGCGATAGAAGTCTATTGCAGTATATAGTTAATAGACAATAAATTTTTTCTATTATTTATAAATAGTTTGATATTTTATTTATTTATTTATTTTAAAAAGAAACTTAAAAATCTTATCGTATTTTTAAACCTTTAATGTAAAACCATTAGTCTACAAAGCTAAAATTTTATAAAGATTTAATCGGTTACAAATGTTTATTGTGTAATTATTAGTTTATAGTTTTTGTTTTTGAAGAAAAAAATGTTTGTTTATAAACCTATGTTTCGAGGTGATTTAAATAATCATACATAAGGGTAAAAAAAAAAAAAAAAAAAAAAAAAAAACTACGCTTTAACAATATATTGCATGGATAGACTAACTTCAAATGAATGACGTTGTTTAGTAAGTACTATAGTCCAAAAAATATTAATAAGATGTGAATTTGATATTTTTCTAAACATTTTTATTTTATAATCTTCTTTCTAAATGCTTTTGTTTTTATAATTTTCTCTCTAAATATTTTTGTTTTTTTTTTTATTTTATAATTTTCTAGAATTATAAATAGAGGAAAAATCTAAATACTTTTCATTTAATTTTTTGTTTCTATAAATTTTCAGCCACATCAATACATTTTTTTTAATCAATATTTTCATGAACATTTTTGTTGACCTTAACATTTCAAATTTCTAGTTGTGACTCGTGAGATCTTTAATAAGTCATAGAATTGATGTTAGTTACTCCTCTCTCAAACCTGGTACTAGAGTTTAAGAATTAGTTATTATAGATTTAAAAGTATAAAGAAAAGAGAAAATTATCTTTTTAGTCCCCGAGTTTTGAAAAAGATGTGTAGTTGGTCCTTGAGATCTCAAAACATACCTTTTTTTTTACTAAAGTTTTCAAAACATACATTTGTAGTCCTTAAGTTTTTTATATGTACCTTTCTTGTCTTCGAGTTTCTAAAAATAAGCTTAAATAGTCCATGTAATAATTTTTTTATTATTATTTTAAACTAGAAAACAATTTAAAAAAAATTATCTCTTCTCTCTAAAATTAATTTGTATACTTATTTTTGTAATTTGAGATATATAATTATATAAAACAATAAAATAGATACTTGTTTCTTTTTAAACCTATCCTTAAAACTTTAGGGACTAAAAAAGTATAGTTTGAAAACTCAGAGACCAAATGCACATAACTTAAAATACTTAGAGACAAAACATGTATGTTTTGAAAACTCAAAGGCCAAATACACCTCTTCTTCGAAACTTAAGACAAATGGTAGTTCTCCAAAGAATAAATCATGTTCAATACCAAATATAAAAGAAAAAATTGTTTTAAATGACAAAATTACTAAAAATATTTTTAAATATAACAAAATTTCATTGTCTATCACTGATAGACAGTGACAGATGATAGTTGGTATCTGTCATTATCTGTCAATATATTTTACTATATCTATAAATATTTTAGTTGATTTTGTTATATTTAAAAATAACATTCTAAAAAAATGTTAATTAACTAAATTTTAAAAATTGGGAAAAAAAAGGTTGCATGAGGTTTAAGAGATGTGGAAAGTTGGTGTAATCTTTGTTTTAAAAAGGAAGAGAGAGAAGTGGTGGATGAAATAGTGAGTTTGGCTGTGAAGATTATGAGTTCTTTCTCTCACATCCAATGAATCTCTTTCTCTCTCTTCTTTTTCAGTGACAATTTAACAGCCACTAAAAAGTTTACACGTGTCATCTCATATCAATTCAGCAGTATGGATTTTTTGGAAATTAAAAGAAGCTCTACAAATAAGAAAAGATAACCATATTTTCTATCAACATCTTAGATATTTTATTCATGTTTTTTAAGATTAATGTTTTGATCATCTAGATACGAGTAATCAACTTATATTTTCGATGTAATATAAAGATTTTAAATAATGTTGGATAGTACATATGAAAAATTAAAAAAAATACTATTTTGGTCAATTAAGTTTATTTCTTCCACATTTTTTTTATTGTATATATATTTTTTTAAATACAATGGTTGAATTCTTAACCAAATTCAAAAAAAAAAATAAATAAATAATTTAAAAGCTATTTTTTTTAGTTTTTCAAGTTTTGGTTGGTTTTT
The DNA here is from genome assembly GCA_031780015.1 of Citrullus colocynthis. NCBI lineage: Eukaryota > Viridiplantae > Streptophyta > Magnoliopsida > Cucurbitales > Cucurbitaceae > Citrullus > Citrullus colocynthis. Next base: position 164,826 of record QLSR01000048.1, read on the forward strand.
TAAACCATTGGTAAAAATTAGATAACAAAAGAAGAAATTTGAAGGTGGGAGTAGTTATAGGCTTAATTTTTAAAAACAAAAACAATAGACAAAATGGTTACCAAATGGGGCCTAAATGACCAATTTTAGTCTCTATATTTTTAATAAATTTTAGAAGGTTAAAATACTACTTTGATCCCTGCGTTTTCAGTTGTCTAGCTTTTGTCCTTGAATTTTAAAAATATATCATATATTATATTTTCTTGCATATTTTTTTTATTATTTAACCAAATTTGGTAAAAATTAAAACTGAGGGACTAAATTTAAGATTTATTTAAAATATGGAAACTAAAATTGAACAAAGTTCAAAGCATAAGGACCAAAATGGTAGTTGAACCATTTCAGGAATAGTCCATGCTATAGTTTATTGTTATTTGTTATATTATATATATATATATATATAGTCTCCATTAACATTTTCTTTGTAAATTTTAAAAATATATACACATCTTTTTTCTTCCACGAAAATGATTGTTTTTATTTGATCAATTTTGATAAAAAAAAAGTAACTCAAGAATTAAATTTGAGATTTAATGAAAATATACGAATAAAAATTGGATAATTGCAAGTATAAAGACTAAAATAAAATGAAAATAAATTATTATTTAAAAAATCGATGGTTCGATCCACTCTCACAAGTTTTTTAACTAAAAAAAAATCAATATATAGCGTGGTACTATTTAATTAATTATTTTTAATAAGTTTTATATTACAATTAATTTTAGCAACGAGACCAAATATATTAATAAACTTAATCATCAAAATTTCGGTCTAGGAGTATGTGAAAATTGAAATGGAGAATAAAGTAATTAAGAAAAAAATCTTGTCAAACCAAGCATAGCTTGACTTTTGGCATGTGGTTGAGGTCGGACCCTTAATTGTACTAAAATAAAATAAAACAAAGAAGCTGTTGGAATAAGATGGCTGACTTTGAAAGGATGACAATGGACCTGCATTTCACGAGTTATCATCAGTTGGGCTACTACCAAAGCCCAATAACATATGCAAAAATTAACCCATGAACTCTCTTTTCCATATTTCTGGCCCAATAAATCCCCACTCTCTCACTCCTGCCCATTAAAGGCTAGTAAAATATTATTATTCGTGGAGGTTGAAACAATGTGACTAAAAATTTTACAAATATAAGATTGGCAAGACTACGTCTATAGTGTTTGGGCCGCACCTCAATTGATCTCACGAGACAGCCTGTCTAACCTTACAACATTTTAGTATCAAGGAAACCTATGAAATATTATATCATAGGTAAGTGTCCACTAACAATCATAGATTGAACTCATGACTTTTTAGATCTTTATAATTCATGTTGCCTATTTACCATTAGGTCAACTCATGATGAAGGCCTACTAAAAAATTTAATCCTTGACTTAGAGCCTAGCAAGTCTATGAACTTGTAATTTTGGATATCAACTCTCAACTTCTGTTCAACAAATCTCTAACATATTCATAATTGTAAAAAATTTACACCATTAGATTAAAAAAAAAAGTGAATTTTATGTCCTGTGGATTCCTCGACTTCCAATTTTGTGCCTAGTGCTTTGGAATTTTTTTTTTTCTTTTTCTTTTTTTGGAGTACCACTTTTTAATATTCAGAAATCCAAATAAAACTAAAGTTGAAAGTTAATCCTAAGAGAACACTATGGTTCAAGCATGCTTACATATCCATCTATCCAAAGGGCAACCATGAGTTTTTCTCCATGCCCATGTGTTCCGTTTTTACATATATATTTCTTGTCCTGCGAGGTATTCGTTAAAACCCGCCAAACCAAACCAACAAATCTTTGCTGATGTGTTGGTTCGATTGGATCCAAAATTATAATAAAGAAACCAAAATGTTCAATTCAGGGTCAGTTTTGGATTTAAGAACAAAAACCAAAACGAGGCAAACCTTTTAAATTAAATATATATTTATATTATATATAAAACCAAAAATCAAACCGAATTTTTGCCGCTATTCGGTTTGGAGCAAACAAAAAGTTCAATTAGGTGATGTCGGAGTCTGACTACCAAACCGAACCTTGAACACCCCCAAAATTGCACTTTTGCAACGACCAAAATCATCCAGAGATAAAACGTGTTGTCTTCAATCATGATTCTCTTACTTTTTTCTTTATGTTATCTTTCATTGTTAAAGAGAAAGTATAAACATAGTTCTCACTTTTGCAACAGAATGGCCAGAAAACTGTTGACATATTTGATTGTCTGGAAAAACATCACCGTAGACAATAACTCAGAATGACATTAACTAAGTTGCACGAATTCTCTCTCTAATATGCTAAGTTTGGTAGGAAATTTCTAGCATAAGCTACTTCCTGGGTTTAATTAAATTCTCTGAAGGCAACAAGAAAAGAAGTAGAACCCAAGATGAGGTGTTTTATCCAAGGAAGTTGATAATCACCAAATGGAGAACCAGGTTGCACAGGACGAAATCTGCAAAAGCTCGTTCGGGAGCCAAATCCTGAAAGTTTAAGGAAGATTCGTTAACAACTTCAAAATGAATTGCTGTAATCAGTTTCGAATTTTATGATAGGAAGTTTGCCTGTTATTTATTTTATGGAGGTTAGGGGAGGGAGTGTGAAAAGAGTAGTGCTTGATCAGACAATATGCTTTCCACCATGAAAAAATGGCATGAAAGAAAAGGTTAATGCCTTCCATTTTAAATCATGTGAGGAATGATAAGTGCTTGAAATCAATTTGTTTAAGATTTAATTGCTTGGATGTTCGTTAGAAATGAGAAGAAAATAGGGATTTTACCCACAGCCTTTCCTAATATGCAAATGAAAAATGAAAAGTGAGGTCAAATTATTAGAGGAAAGACAGAATTTGAAATCCCGTTTTCATTTAATATCCCTTCAAATCTTGTGAAGAAAAGCAGCGGGTACAGAAACTTAAGGTATTCAGACATACTAAAAGTTGAAGAACATGAAGACATTACCTTGAATTCCTTGTTTTCTTTATTAACTTGGATCCGGAGACAAACTGCAGATTAAGAATTCAATTAGAATAATTGTTCTTCTGTTTCACATTATTCTGTGCTTTGATAATTCAGATATACATTCTACTTACCAGCAAGGACAGCCGTCCCGATACAAGAAAGAACTCCTGAGAGGAAGGAGTTGAATGGGAATGATCCAACAATCGCCATGTATGCTACCTGTTTCCAAGAACTTATCAGTTAAAAGTAATTCAAAACAAATTTAAGAACTTGGAGACAACTTTTAAAAGAGTGCCTAGCTGTCAGGCAACATGAAGGCACCGCACCTCCTCAGCAAGAGGTAAATGCTGTTGAACCCCTCTAACCTTTTAAGATTTTTATTTTATTTTAATTATTAAGAAATAACTATGTTGCATAAATAAACTTAAGAAAGCCTATAGCTAAAGAATCACTTAAAAAAAGCATCATCTAATTTTTCATCATATCATTCATAGTACCATGTTCTTCCACATAAAATGATCGTTACCATTGTTTTTTAAAGCTCAAGGCGCAATAAAATGCAATAGTCTTCTAGGGCTCAAGTGCAAGGCGCAAAAAAAAGCGTTGTGAGGCGCACTATATATATTAATATTTTTGAAAAAGATAATGAAAAATCCCAAAGGCCAAGGCTTTGAACCTTGGGACTTCACAAAAGTTGCGTGCCTTGTTTTGCGAGCCTGGCCTTTTCAAGGTGAGGCGCCAGACCTGCACCTTGAGCCTAGGCGTGTGCCTGAGAGGGCTTTTTAAAACAATGGTCGTTACTATTTTCCTATTGAGACCCTACCAACAAATTTCTTTGAATTTCATGCTCAAGTCTCACAAGACTGCTTCCCTCGAGGTAAGTGTCATAGTTCGAGATCATAAACTCAACCAAGTTTCAAATGGTAATGCCAACAATACAGACACCAAGATCATAAAACAAATGTCAAATGCAAATAATTGAGTACCTTGAGTTAATAGGGCACAGCCTAAATTAGTAAAACCTCCCACTCCCAGAGTAAGAAGTTTAATGCAAAAGCTACCTACCTAGCCACTCTTTGTAAAGCACTTTTTGTTGATAAAATTCCCTATAGCTGTAAATGAAACAAGCTCAAGTATTCAATTAAAAGACCATTCTAACTTACCAAGCAAATCAGTAAACTTTCAGAACTCGGTGAGTTAACTAATCTTTTATAATCAATATTCAATTACAGCTTCATCAAAAGAAAGGGGCTAAACGTTGAATTGATCAGATGAAGCACATAATACGTGCAATTATGCAATATTGCCCCGCAAATGGGCTCGGCATGTAAGGCTGATGAATTCTTGGATCCTTGACACAAAAGGAATTTTCAAGATGTTTAGGCTTTAGGCATCAATTACTTTTAATGTCCTCTCGATACAACTCAGTTTTTTGTAATTATTAGCTTGCCTGTTTAAGCTACTTGGGGAAATTTCTGCAAACCGGTTAGGCTAGCAGGAGGATTCCCATTCTTTTGTATTCCTCCATTTTCAAAGAAGGTTGCTCATAAAAAACATTGAAACGCATAGGAAATATGAAATTACGCAGATATATACAACAGGCAATATCCTACTTTATAAAAGAATGTAACAATACAGCAAAGTCACAGGAGAAATGTCAAACGTGTAATCACTTTCAATTACAATGCAGCTTTCTGCAATCAAACACAACTCAAAAGGAAGTAATCAAGAGAGCGTGACACATACAGAAAAGGAAAATTCAGCAAAACAAAATTATAACAATCATCAAAGAAATGGCATCAGCAGAACGATCTAAAAGGCGCAAACCTGGATCAGGGCGGTAAACACAGCATAAATCACATAGAGATCAATGATCTGCGAAGAAGACGACCTAGGTCAAAATTACATCGGTGAATTTAGAGCGGAAGTGAAAAGATATAGTAGTTACCTTGAGAGTTGTTGGAGTGGCGGCATAAGCTGAGCGGAGAGACTGGAAAAGAGCTTGAGCGTCCTTGCTTGTGGATCTCGCCATGGCAGAGTAGTATCGAGCTCTGGAATCTCAAGGAAGGAAAACGAATGAAGACTTTTCCTCTAAAATGAAAATTCTAGGGAAATCTCACTAGTTTTTAGGAGTGAAAGGTCATTTGTACCCTTTTATAAAATTCGGCCCTGATTAGATGAAAATCTCCTTACAGCCCCTCCACGATTCTTCTCCGGCAAGCTGCGCGACGGAGTGGCAGCAACAACCCGACCACCTACTTCATGACGAATGGCGGACTACTCGGAAGTTGGAAGTTTGTGGACTTTGACGGAATAAATCAAAGAAAAACAAATCCACTTAGGAAAATTTCCTACTACGGTAGTCTGAAAAATTCACTTATTTGATATACAAATTAAGGATATAAGTTATAAGTTTAGAGACTACTTAAGAGATGAGGAAGAACCATCCACTTTTTTCTTTTTTTGTACTCTTTATTTTTGTATTATATATGATATACATTTGTATTATTTAAGTTGATCATATTTTACTCATTTTAAAAATGACCGTGGTTGTGATTTTGTAGGAAAAAAAAGATGTTTCATATATAGCAAAATAAGTCAATTTATTTATAAATATAGTAAAATGACAAAAAATAATTTATCACCGTTATCACTTATCCGTGATAGATGTCCATTAATGATAGACAGCCATCTATCACTATCTATTGATTCAAAAAAGTATCTTTTTCAATATTTGAAAATATTTCCAATATTTTTTCCATTTAAAACAATTACCTAAAAAAACATATTTCCCATTACTAATATTTAATGTATCTTTTGGACCAATCCTTTTGGGTGAGTTTTTTTAAAGAGTTGGAAAGTAGAAGTTAGAAACTCCTCTCCTTGTTTGGCTTAGAGAGTTTGTAGGTCCCACAACTAAAAAAACATAAATATACGTTATTAACTCCTTACAGATATGAGTTCACAACTCTCTGGACTTCACAACTCCTTGGAGCTCACTATTACACTCCTTGCCCCAAACACCTTCCCCAAGAATAGTCTCATTCTTCGCGAAAGCTTGGAGAAGTCACAAAAATGATATTAAAATATAAAACTAAATTAAGTCAAAATAAATTGTCATAACAAACATAACTCAACCAACATATAACGTGTACATATAGATGCATCGGTGACCACGAGATCTATGATTCGAATTCTCCTACTTTTAGTGTCCTTGAAAAAAATTCAAATATGGCATCACCAATACCCTCCTAAATCAAGTTTGAATGGCCTAGCCATGGCAAAAAGAAGGAAGAAATATCTTACTTTCTAACCTTTTCATACAATCTCAAGCACAGCTCGAGAGGATATAGCTGAGGATATAAGCCCAATTGATAGAGCTCCATTCCAACTATGGAATTTTATTTTTTCTACCAAGTGGGGTGAAAAGATTAGAACATCTCACCTCTTCTTTGTCAAGAGTATATACCTTAAAGTGAAACTGATTATGGGTTGGTGACATGTAGTACGAGATAAAAGGATAGATATCTTACAAAATAAACAATATATAAAAATACTGCAAAATTCACACTCATTTAAATTGAAGTTGGCTTTCCTCTGTACAAGCAAAGTTCAGTGTAAAGGTTTATAGAGTTGTAGCATAGCACACATATTGGCATGGATGTGAAAAGTGGGCAAAATTGGTAAATGAGCTACGCAGGCACGAGGAAGCTTGGGTTTCATTATTTCTTGGCATGAGATTGCTCCACAAGGTACCTGCAACAAGAGATCCAGTTTTGAGAAAACTGAAGCCTTGCATTTCAGCATAGCAATTGGAGTTGATTGCTAGCAAAATCTCATAGCACAAACAAACACTTCAACCAAAAAAATTTAAGTTGGCAGCTTGAAGAAAACAAAGAAGTGAAAGGAAACTCAGCATAAATCTTTGAAATGATGGATATATAAACACCTAAGTTGGCAGTTTGAGAAACGCGCTGAACCTTTGGCTGATTGAAATATAAAGCAAAGTATTCAAGGAATCAAGTGCACTATGTTCTATATTTCAGTTGAGATTTTAAAAAAAAGGTTAAAAATCTGAATGTACTTCCTCTGTCTTTTGTATACCAAATTCCTTGGCAGCAAGCAGCCAGCATTGGAAAGATTATTAAAGATTTTCTTTTCATGGAAAAACCAAGCTTTGAACAAATGCATAAACCGTCGATCTGAGCATAGCTCATGGAAAAGTCCGTTTGGGGTTCCCCCTAAAAAAGGAGCTCAACAATAGTTGACCTAAGAAGACAAAAGATGGCCCACTCCAAAAGAATTAGGGCCTAGAGGAATTAAACCTGGCAAGGAGCCAGATCTTTTCTCCAATACCTCTCAAACCCTCCAAAAGTTCTCTTTCGCTATAAAATAGTACGAAAACTAGGATGCAAGATAACATGACCTCATCCTACAAAGCTAGGTGGAATAGAACCTTCCCATCATAAGACAACAATCTCTAATACGAAAAGGTGGGGAAGATTGCTAGAGACTCTATCTTGTTGATCTGGGTGTGGCTGATGTTAGAACTAACAATAAAGTCATCCTAGCCAAATGGTTTTAGAGGTTCCCTAAAAGATCAAAAGCCTTAAGGAAGCAGGTAATCAATACTAGATATGGCTACCTGATATATTCAGATTTGACTGCAATTTGTCTCCCTAATAGAGCTTCTAAATGTAAAATTTCAGGAACATTGTCCGATTGATTCCCCTCACCTTAGGAGGGATTCCATAGAATATTTGCCTTGGCTACCTTCTAACAAAAGATATGGTCTTTTTGTGTGGCCTAAGACTCCTGGAATTCAAACAATAGTTTGATTGGAGTACATTTTTCTGTTTTTTGTCTAAAAGAAAAAAAAGGTCACTAATTTCCCTACAGCGAAGTTCTCTTTCATAGATTACCTCTAGAAAAGGTCTCGCCAAGGATTAAGGATCCCACCAAATATCTTGCCCCTTATCAAGGACAACCACATTCAGATCATAATAAGGGCACAAGACTTGTCCTTTCCCAACATTTGCAGTATCGTGAAGCTGAGATGTACAATTCCACATACAAATCAATATAAAAAGAGAACTGGGATGAGGATGCTCTGGGATAGAGGTTGGAGGGGTCGGGGGCCTGTAGAGCTCGAGATCTGCCTTTTTGGCCCTTTCTGAGAACATTCCTAGGAGGCAAAGGAGCATCAATTGGGTGTAATGCAATCTGAAGCCAAAATTTTCCAAGAAAGTGAAGTTTTTTCTTTGGTCAGTGATGTATCGAAGCCTTAATACTGCTGAGAGACTTCAGAAGAGGCTCTCCAATTGGATCTTAGGGCATGCTGACTGCGTAATAGGGCAGAGGAAACCATTGACCACCTTCCGTTGCACTGTATGTTTGCTAAGGAAGGCTGGAACCTTATCTTCAGGGAGATGAATTTTTCTACGTGCTTACCTACAGAGTCGAGGATTGGCTGATGGAATCTCTATCAGGATGGAATTTTAGAGGGAAAAAAGGAATGCTAGAATCTTTTAAACATAATTGTAATTCTGCTGATTCTTTTGTTAATAGTGTTCAGTTTTTAGCTTCTTGGTGGATTTCTTTTCACAAGGAGTTCTCTTGTAATTACAGTCTCTCCATGATTATTAGGAATTGGAAGGCCTTTGTGCATTAGCTTTCTATTTTTGGTGGGGGTTATCTCATCTCTACCTTAAAGTTTTTTTGTGTGGCCTTCTTGTTAATCAAATATTTTAAATATATATATATAATATGAAACGTCTGTGGACAAAAAGAAATATAGTATGCAAGTCTTGAGAGAGAGTGAAACTAAGCAAAACTTACTTGCCGGTGTAGAAGCCTGCAGAATACCAAGCATTTAAAACAGTAGCAAGGTCTGTCTCAGAGCTAGCACCACTTTGAGGCATTATCCCATCATGCCTCTCGCTCTCTTTCTCTATATGCGGAAAAAAAATTCACAAGGTATCAAAGCATGCAACTTAAAGCCCAACCCTATACCTTTTAGTATAATGACAGACATGAGAAGCAATGCAAGTATGGATGAGGAAGAGAGATGGGTTCACAAGGATCAGTTGAAAACATAAAGCACATAACCAATACAAAGGTATACTTAATGGGAAGGTAAGAAGCACATATACGGATACGAGATACAGATACAACACGACACAGACACAACGATACGTCATATTTTAAATATCTAGGACACGAAACGTCAAGGAATTGTTTATTAACGTATACATTTTTATATCAAAAGAAAATTCAAAGTAAATGGGTTGATACATTTATATGCTTAAATAACTTAGCTTGATGTATTTCAAACTCAAAAGCTATTATTATTGTCATTTATGTGTCTTTTAAGTCTACTCAACAAATGTTTTATGCATGTATAGCAAGTTTGTTGCAATAATAAGTATCCAACAAATGTTGGAGTGTCCAATGTCGGACACGGACACGCTCGCCAAAATAAAGTGTTTGTGCTTCTTCCCATTTCACCGGTATGTTTTCTGCCACCACTAGTTACAAAAACCTACACATCATAACGTCCCTATAATCTTATCTAAAGCTAATGAAAAATCATATAGAAATGAAATGGGGAAGACGACCATATCGAAAATAGTAAAAATGGGAATTAAATGCTCATTGCTCAATTAGATGGTGGCTTGCAGCAATATACATGTTCCAACATCATAGGATGAGCATCAAACAGTTTGGTCGTCCATGCTCATCACATAATCATGAAGCGAATATGACACTAAGAAAAATCCCATGAACTATAGTTGGGGTCTACAGAGTTTATCTTTGAAAGGGCACATGACTGAAAAGGACAGAAGGAGGGCCTACAAAAACAACAGCCACGTAGGAACTAATCAAGGACAAACCTAGCAACCTAGAAAGAGACTCAAATCCAAAAGAATAAGATCTAACAAGTAATCATGAAAGTCCTTAGATATGAACACTCAAAGGGGAGTATCCCCACCCCTTAGGGGGTGTTTGGGGTAAGGAGTGAAATAGTGAGAAGTAAGGAGTTACAAAATATAGGGAGTTGTAAACTCCTAGAGCCCACAATGTAAGGAGTTGATAAGATATAAAATTCATGTTTTTAGTAGTGAGACCCACCGACTCCTTGGGCCAAACAAGGAGTGGAGTTCAGAAACTCCTACTTCCCAACTCCTTGAGCCAAACACGCCCTCAGTTCTTTAGTTTTTGGTGTGTACATGTGAATTAAAAAAATAATAATATATAGCAAACACAAAATAAATCTCTCTCAGAGTTTTTTAGGAGAGTCATTATAACTCTTTTTATTAGCTTTCTTTTGCTTTGCATTGTTTCTTTCAGGCTTGTTGGGGTCTTTTTCTGTCCCCTTCGACATATTCTGTTGCCTCTAATTCATGTTTCTTAAGGAAAAAGGAAAAAAAGGACAAAGAAAATGAAGACGATAACTTCCAACATATGAGGCAAGAGCAATGAATATCTCCTTGCAGCATACTAAATTGTAATTTAGTTGACTCTATAGGTCAAATTCAGATATATGACTAGAAAGTTTATTAGACTGAATCCAAATGTTGGATCCCACATTGGAAAAATTAAGGGACCTCATACTTTTGATAAGATAAATGGGCTACTTCTCTAAGTAACCATATTGTTTTGAGATGGAACCTCATATTATGTAATCTGGTATCATAACCCATAAAGCCAAAATGGGTATTCGGTCCAATAAAAAGAAACTGGGATCCGGTCAAGAATGGTGCCTCTTTTGGGTCCACCATCTTGAGGGGGCATGTTGAGGATCCCACATTAGAAAAATTAAAGGACCTCGCGCTCTTAATAAGATAGATGGGCTACTCCTCTCAAAGCCAAGTGGTTTTGAGATGGGACCTCATATTATCTAATACTACTAAATAAGCAACTAACTTGGATATTCAATAATTATACAATTTAAAAAACCAATAAATTTTCATGGGTATTCCATTGGATGCCTGCAAGTTTTCCTCAGGAGCTACATTTAAAGGGAACAATAAAAGATTTTGGATAAGAGTAGATCTTGTGATAAATTTATGCTCTAGCTAATTTAAAGCATTAGTTTGTTTACTTTATCCAAGATATTTTGTACTTACATGTCTTTTATAATTAATTCCTCCGTAACAGTGTTCTTTAAACTCCTTCAGAATGGGGATTCCCTCCCCTCAACTTTTCTCTCTCTCTCTCTCTTTATTTTTTAAATTTATAATTCAAACCTTGAACCTTTAAGAAGTATATGATATCTTAACCAGTTGAGCTATGTATAATAAATTTTGTTACTTATACAAAATATCTATGTTATCAGCATAAATAAGAAAAATCTTTGATCAAAGAGTAAAAAGAAATTCAGATAATCTAAAAGTACTTGACGAGATATAGTCATGCCTACCTTTATTTACAGTTTTCATGGAAGCTATAGCTCTTGCTGCAGAATCCATTGCAGTTTTGATAATGTCACCATCAGCAAGGGATGAACTTTGAGGACCTGTAGCCGATGAATGAACAATGATTAATGAGTACCAGTGTTGCCAACAACAAGCATTCCGAACAAGGGACAAATGGAGAACTGAGATCACATGCCAGCTAAAATTGGACAACTGGAGGGTAAACTGGAGGGCATTGCTTGGTAATGAGAAGGTTGGCTTGCAGACACTGGGTGTTCTTGACAAGCAGCAGATGTTCCCCATTGAGTTCCAACATCAGAACCAGCGTTGACATCCTGGTAGTTCCAACCACCAGCACCACATTGATAAAGCCGTTCTAGAACCTTCTGTCTCTTCTCTTCAAGCTCATAAAACTGCTTGAGTAGTTGGTTATAGTGCTCTTCACTTTTTAGATTTAAATTGGAGTCCTCAATGGGCTCCTGTTGCGTCTCTTTCACATGTAGAGCAACTGAAAAATCTGTACAAGATATAGGACATGGCTCTACACTGATATTTTCCTTAGCTTCTGAGGTATTTGTAGTCTCGTTGACGTCAAACTCAACATTAATGTCCCCAATATAGCTCTCTTCATCTACCATCCTGTTTTTTTAAGAAGCAAAAGTTTAAGAGAGAATAATAAAATATTAATCAGGATAACTTCAAAGGACTAACTATATGTTACTTTTCCTGTATTTTATTTTCCCTAATGAAAATAATTGAAGAGAAGTTACAAGATATCCCACAGAACAAGAAGGGGACTAGCTACGGCAATTCATCAAAATAAGCTCCTTGAAGACGAAAGAAATCTTCAAGCTTCAAGAGGTGCTTTTCTTCCAATCTATCTCCCTTCTCTTCTTTGATGAGAATGAGATACAACTGCACAGAAAAATAAAAGAACAGGGTATAGGGGCCAGAACCCACATAAGACCTACGGAGATTGACAATAGAGCCCTCTAGCTTGAGTAGGTAGCTCGCAAAACTAGTAACTTTGAATGCGTTCAAATCCAGTCTCGTGATATTTTCTTTTTGTGAATAAATAAATTAGAAAAAAAAAAATCCTCCACAAAACAAAATAGACAACCTAAAGAACAACCAAGACTGACCAAACAAAAGACTAGAACACCTCTTTCAACAATGAATTAAAGAAACACTCAATCTGTCATAGGTAGGCTTATTACAACTCAATCTGTCATAGGTAGGCTTATTACAATCTTCATTGATCATACAGCCCTTGTCTTTAGAGATGTGGTCACCAATCACCTCACCTACAATGAGGACGGAGTCTACAATTTATTTTTCACTAATGAACACAAACTGGTTTCTTAGAAATAGTCCTTGGAGTACCTTCTTTGGCCAATCAATAGAAGTTAGAAAGTCAGGGTGTCAAGAAAACTGGAGGGATGGCGAATTCATCCCCATTATCATCCCTGCAAAAATCCTTTGTAGAAAGAGGCAAGAGTGAGTCTGGGATGGAGACTTCCCTAGAGGAATTTGAGAAGGGGCTCTCGATGAAGAGATTCCCAACTAGACTTCCCAAATGAAGATTTTTCACCTTTTCTAGGTTTGTCCTTCCAAACCTACTTGCAAAGATTGAGAGTCTCTACAAAAGTCTTTTAGGAGAGGTTTGCTGCTAAAGCTGAAACATTCTCATACCATATCCATTTATCCCGTATTATTCACATTCAATTTTCATATTAAGAAAGTAATAATCAATCAATCAATCAAGTTCTAAGAGACTGAATCAGCTTTCTTCTTCTTCCTTTTCTTCTTCTTTTTCTTTTTTCCTTTTTCATTTATGGGAAGCATAGACAGAATCAGCTTTCGAAATACAACTAATAGGAAGGCTTGTGATATCTGCTACAACGTAGATCTTCGGAACTTAGAAAAGAAAGTTCCATCTCCTTACCATGTGTCCTCCTAAAAGTGTATGTCCTGCCCATTTCCAATAGTCAGCTTAACTCTAGTAGCAAGGTATTTCATCAGTAATTAGACATTCATCATGGCCTCTTGGAGTATTTGAAAGTAACACGACCGGTCCACTGACCACTGTCCAAAAACTCCATAACAACAAGTATCCAAGCTTTCCCTTCCATTTCAACTCATAGGGTCAAACAAAAACAAGAACATTCCCAGTTACCGTGATCACGAAACTTTATGTATTTTTCAACCTAAACATAGTTCGACTGAATAAGATATGCTCGACCACGATGTCAGAAGTTCCAATTCACCCAAAAAAAACTTTAAGAATTTTAAGTAATTACAATAGCATTTCAACTACCAGAGATATGAATTATAATAGATGATACCTAAAAACAAGAAAAACAATGGCCAAAAAGCAACGGACCTTCTCGGCTCGTCACTCTTACCGCAACCATTTAAAACTCCTCCTCCCTCAGCTGAAGCACAGGGAACTTCATGTCCATGCATTATCTGAAAAACGGCAACATTTGTTCAGATGTAACCCACAAATCAATTAGTTCAAAGAAACTCAACACAAACCAAGACTGACGAATTAAAACAGCACTTTTTTGATACTTCGAAAAGAGAATTAGCAGATGGGTCGACATAGAGGGAATAGAAAACCTTATACTTCAACATAGCTTCATCCATGGCTTTGACAATCATGGAATCATCCCAATACATTCCGTCTAGCCCCATATTCTCGATGGAACTCTGAGAGTGATGCGATTGTAAGGCGAAGAAAAAACCTGAAGGAAATGTGTTCCCGCCTCAGCTTGCCGCGACCTGTCTATAAAGAACTGCAGGTGGCAAAGCCATGGAAAATTGCTCAAATGGACCCAAAAACCAAAACTTTTGTATAATTACCCTTCTCTAAAACGTATTTGTTTTTTTTAACCTTTTTTAGATGGGAAATACCATTTTTATCTTCAATATTAAATACTACCCTTCTCCTATATTTCCTATGTCTCTTTTACTCTTTCTTTTCAACAACCGAAAACGAAAACTCAATGTCATTAGTAAAGATGTTTTAACATTTAACTCAATTTATAAGCATGATTGGAAAACATGAAAAAACGTATGAAAATGAGTGGTCATTTAACTAAAATGAAGTTTGACGAATATATGACTAAAACAAAATTATTGTTTGTGTAGAAAAAGAGTGTGATCGTTGACATCATTGTATGCAGTCGGCGACCTCACATGCGTGATCACTAAGTTCTCACTTTACCATCTTGTTTTGGTCATATACCTATCGATACAACTTCATTTTTGCTAAATAACCACTTGTTTTCATACGTTTTTTCGTGTTCTCACCATATGTGTAAACTTAATAAAAATTTAAACAATCTTTGACTTTAATACTCCAAAAGTAAATTTTTTCTAAGTTTAAATGTTGTACCACCATTTATATTCAATATTGTTTAAAATTTTGCTCTTTTTACGAGAATGGTTGAAAAAAATACGAAAAATCGTATGAAAACGAGGGTCAATTATCTAAAACGAAATTGTAGTGAGGGAGTTATGACTAAAACAAAGTTGCAAAGCATAATTCAATGATCGTGCACATGCGGTCAGTGATCATGTACTTTTTCTGCTCAAATGATAATTTTCTTTAACATATATTTGTCGATACAACTCCGTTTTAGCTAAATGACCACTCATTTTCATATATTTTTTATGTTTCTAACCATGCTTATAAATTGAGCAAAATGGTAGACAACATTGAATATAAATGGCTTTACAACGTTTAAGCTTATATAAAATTTAGTTTTAGAGTATCAAAGTCAAAGATTGTTTGAGTTTTTATTCAATTTACAAGCCTGGTTGGAAAGAACATGAAAAAACATATAAAAAAAGAGTGGTCATGTAGCAAAAACAAAAGTTGTATCGATGGAGATATGGCCAAAACAAAATGGCAAAGCGAGAACTTAGTGATTGTGCAACTCGAGGTGAGCAATCGCATACGATGAGGTTTGCGATTGCACACATGATGTCAACACTCACGTGCAATGATGTCAGCGATTGCACACAAATGCGTAAACAAAGATTTTGTTTTGGTCATATATTCGTCGATACAACTCCATTTTAACTATGACCACTCGTTCTCATATGTTTTTTCACGTTCTTTCCAACCATGCCTATAAATTTATTAAAATGTTAAAAGCATCTTTACTGTTAAATGGTATTGAAATTTCATTTTTTGGTTGTTGAAAGGGAATAGAGCAAAAGAGACAAAGTAAATAGAGGAAACGAAGTATTTAATATTGAGGGTAAAAGTGATATTTCACATGTAAAAAAATAAATATGTTTTCAAGAAGAGATCAACCATAGATAAGTAATTTTTTTTTTATTTTTTGGTCAATCTAGGCAATTTTCCCAAAGCGATGAATAGTTTTCGGTGGGAACGTGCGTGATGGACGGCTAGATATTTCATGATGTTGAAACTTGAACTATTTGAATTTTTTTAGACAAATTTGAAATATAATTTTTGGGAATTTTTGTACGGATAACCCATTTTCAGGATTTTCAAATAGAATGTCATTAAATCCCAATTTTCTTATAGTGAGCATAGATGAAATTTGACATTCGGTTGATGTAAGCGTGTTGTGAAGTTACCGATTCAACCCATGAACATGCTCAATGGACTGAAGAGTGAAGGGGGTTCTCGTTTCTTCCTCTTGCTTCTTTGACTTTTTCCGTTCTACAACTTTTCCCAATACCTATTTTGGTTGCTTTTGGCTGATTGTTTACCGAAAAAGCAACCAACTCAATAAAAGCCAACATATCCGAGGAAGCCCTTTGCGGCTGAATTATTCCTCTCCTCTCTTTCCTCTTGCTTATTGATCTTGCTCCTTAATTCTTCTATTCACACTCCACTATCTATCTTTGATTCTAGAGGGAGAGATAATAAGAAAACGAATAACATAGAAGAATAATAATGCAGATTGGTAAATGAGCTTGGCAGGCATGTAGAAGAAGATTCTTGGAGTACACACATAAGCCATATGAAATGGTATGGTTTGGCAGGCATGTAGAAACTTGTTTTTCATTATTTCTTGGCATGAGATTGCTCCACAAGATATCTACAACAACAGATCCTTTAAGAAAATTGAAGCCTTGAATTTCAGCATAGTAATTGGAGTTGACAGCTAAATAAAAAAGTTTTAATTAAAGCTTTATCTTAAAATTTAGTTACGTATAGTCACTTCTAATCAAAGTTTAGATTTTTTAATTAAAAATTTTGGTGGATAAATTTTTTTTTTTTTTGAAAGTTCGACTTGTTACTTTTTGGTGTAGTTTAATGTGTATGTTTTGAGGCGGGAAAATTTGTAGTATTACATTAGTACATATTTCTTTCATTTAGTATCACACAGATCTTGCACACTATTCCATACTTATTTTATAGCCAAATAGTGAATAGAAGTGGTATGGTTTGTACTACTTGAAACTTTTCCTTTTGAAGCTTGGTGTGGGTAACTATGATTAGTAGTTTCATTTTTTTTCTTTAAAATGAATTAGTGTTATAATTTAAATTATGGTTTGAATTTTAAATGTTCATTGGGTAATAATTCTATATTTTGTTTAAACATTCTAGCTTATTTAAAAAATAGACTTGTCCTTAATTTTCTATCAAGATTTCGATGAATATTTCAAAGCTTTATATATTTTATTTATAACATCAATACTATTTTAACTTTAATGGATAATGGAATAGATTACGTAAGAACCATTAAAACATAAAATTATATCAAAAGAAAAGAAATTTAAAATGTTTTGTCAGCTTTATTTCCTTTAACATAATAAAGATAAAAATTTAAGGTAAAAAAAAACTAAAATATTTACAAATACAGTAAAATTTTAATGTCTATTTGCAATAGACCGCGATAGACTATTATATGTGTCGCGATAAACATAAATAGTAGTCTATCGCAGATAAACTACGTATTTTAATATTAATGGTAAATATTTTCAACAGTTTTACCATTTAAAATAATTTTTCAAAATTTTAATCACGTCAAAGTTATTTTTTTATTTTTTATTATTATTTTTTTGTATGCACGCACCCAAATCATTGTTGACATTATCAATTGAATCACGGATAGAAACAAATTGTCAAAGATGATGTTTCATAAAATATCAATTAATTAGGTCTTGGTGTAGGTCAATTTGAAATTTTTTTACTATTTTATTTTATATTCGGTTTGGCGTTAGGATTTGCATATAAGTGATTTCAAATTTTAAAATTTAAAATGATGGAAATGATTTCAAAATATTGTTTACATTTGGAACCAACTTAATTTAAAATAAAAAATTATGTTTATTCTTTAAAATTAAATTATTTTACAAGAAAATATAAGATTTGCCCATACAAAAAGGGTAATACAAGACTAATCTAACTAATAGAACAAGGTCCATTTAGATTGTCTATAAAAAAAGTATTTTTGAAAAATATATTTTAAAATGAGTCTAAATTTTAAATTACCATACTATTCAATAGTATAAACTAAATTCACAAAGAAACAAATATATTTTAAAATTAATCTCCTGTTATTTTGAAAATATTGAATTTTTCTAGAAATTTGAAATTATTGAAATTAAAAAATATTAATTTTATTTTTGTATTAAATTTTGTTAGACGATTCAATTTTAGAAACACAAATATCTTCGAAATGTATACATATAAGCATAAAAAATATAATTGATCTCCAAAACCAAAACATAAATAATAATAATTTTTTCTAGACAATATAATATCAACATCTCCATTTCCTGTGAACCTCCCTGTTCTTCATTAGTGTGCTCGTGATTTCTTTCTATCATTTGAAGTTAGTAGCATCTCGTCGTAGTCATAAGGCCTTCTCTTAGCTCTTTTGGTCTCAGTTTCTTTTTTGATATTGCTCAACAATTTGAAACCCATAAGCTCCCTTGCAAAGAAGACCATTCGTTGATACACCGAGAGCAAGACAATGACCTGATGCAACTAACTGGTAAGTGAGATTAGCAAGATACTAAAGAGAGAGAAATGAGCTGAGGTAACCAGTTCCCTCTTTTGTATAGGGCAAGGATGTCCCCAGAAAAAGAAGTTGGCTTATTGAATTTATTTCATCAATCTCTTTTAATTTAATTAAGCATTGATTATTAAATTGCAGAAAATTTAAGTTTATCTTTATTTATGAAAAAACACACACACTTACAGTTGACGAACAATCTAACAGTTTTATTAATTATTTAAACATATACCTAAAAATTGTTTCAAAATATTTAAAAAGATAATTGGAGTGGACAATAATAATGGAGTGTGTAGCAACTTTTGAGAAAAAACTCCAAATATATCAAAGTCTATATGTGACCATCTAATTTCTGCCTTGTATTTTCTTTCTTTTAAACATTATGTTATATCTACTAATATTTTGGGTATGATTATTATATTTTCAACTTCCTCTACTTTAAAAGCTCAAAATCAAAAGTTCATGACTAAATAGCAACAAATAAGGGCACTTCCAAATATAGTAGACAAACTCAAAATATTAGTAAATACAGCACTATGTAAATTTTTTTATAGATATAACAAAATTTAGATTTAACTCTATAACTCTATCAATAATACACAATATCATTAACAAAAATCTATCAGTAATAGAATTTATCACAAATAAATTTCAATATATTATAATTTTTTAAAAATATTGTTATATATTTAATTATTATCTTAAAAATGTAATTCAGTTGCACGAGAAAACAAACAACAGCCCACGCTGTGGCCGAAGATAAGTACGTCGCCGACTTAAACGTTTTGGAGAGTCTTACGACGTCGTTTCGACTTCGTATAGGCATACATGTCATTTTTACCGTTTCTCGTAATAGTTTTTCATTTTCATTTCATTTTATTTTTAATTATTTATTTTCTTCCTTCTCCTTCCCCTTGCTTGTTCTTCGTCCCTTGACCTGTTCTACTGCAAATTGAAATCCAGCACATGTTATGTTATTTTTTTGTTACATGTGAAGTTGATGGTAAGATTTTGGTTCTCTTGTTTTCTGGCAATTTTTCTGAAGTTTCGATCAGTGTTTCGGTTGTGATTTCAGGCTTTAATCCTCCTGTTTATGGCAGCATTTAGATTGTTGGGTTTGGAGTATTAATTTTGTAGTCAAAGCTGATAAACACCTGCGGATGATTCTGATCTGTTCGGTCTCTGCTATTTCGGTTAATTTTTCATTACAATTTTAGGTTATCTTTTGTGAATTTTCGTTTGGTTTGAGACTTTGAGTTGAATGATTGGTTAGGGTATTCCTAACTTAGGTGAAGCAATTTTCATTAATTATTGAATTATGCACATAGCAAGGTTTTAGCATCGATATAAGGGGATGGAAGAAATTTATTTCGGGAGGGGAAGGAATATTTGACTGTCAACTTTAAAATTAGTGTAACGTCAATTGTTGAAGCTCTGTTTTTGTTATATTGGGGGTTTGTATTTTTTTCCCCCTTCATTTTTCTACTTTTCGATGAAGCAATCAACTTTAAGACTTTTAGTGGCACCCGGTAATCTCAATTCTCAACTACTTTTGCTGTAACAACACAATCCCATTTAGTAATGCCTTCTCATTTGAAGATTTAGCATAGATTAACATGTTTAGATTTCCTCCAACATTAATCTATGGATTCGTTCTTTTAAAATTCACATGAATACTTTTATACATTAAGTTTAATTATACTGCTTTTTGCTGGTTTGAAAGATTTTCAGTCATGGGAATCAATTTCTAAAAAGGTTTTCATCTCTCTTAGTACAAATGGATATACTATTTATTATCTTCCTCATATTAATGAAAAAAACCTCCGTGTACCTTGAATAGATTTATTTAAAGAATTCTTTGAGAGGGATATCTTGAATAGATTTATTTCTAAAACGTTTGTGTGCCTCATCCCAAAGGATAAAGCTAACCGGTCAAGGATTTCAGACCTATTAGTCTTATCACTAGTTTTTATAAAATTCTGGCCAAGGTCCTTGCAAATCACCTTAGGAAAGTGCTTCCTTCCACCATTTCTGACTCACAAGGTGCTTTTATAGTAGGGAGAAAGATCCTTGACCAAGCCCTCCTTACTAATGAAGCTGTTGAGGATTATAGAGCCAAAAGGAAGGAAGGAGTGGTTTTTAAAATTGACTTCGAAAAGGCACATGACCATGTTGATTGGGACTTTCTAGATAAGGTGATGGATGAGAAAGGTTCTGGGTATAAATGGAGAATGTGGATGTGGAGTTGTGTCAGGAATGTGAGGTACTCAATCCTTGTGAATGGAACTCCTAAGCGATCAAGCAAGGCTTCTAGGGTTAAGATCGGGGGACCCTCTTTCTTGCTTTTCATTCCTCCTAGTTGTGGACATTTTGAGTAGACTCATCCTAAAGGGGGTGGAAGGTAACATTATCGAACCCTTTAAGGTTGGTTTGAAGGACGTGGGGTGGTCTTAAAACTATGTTTTTTTGCTCTAGCAAAGAGGACTGCTTTAGGAACCTTAATCACTGTTTCGGGTTTCTTTGAGGCAATCCCTGGGCTTAAAATCAACAGGAACAAGCGTCAGATTCTGGGAATCAATTGTGATTAGGAGAAACTAAGGAGTTGTGATGGTGTGATTGGTTGTGAAGTGGGGTCCTTTCCTTCTTCTTACCTTGGCCTCTCCGTTGGGGGAAATTTGAGGGCTATTTGTTTCTTGGATTCTCTACTCGAAAAGATTAGGAAGAGGTTAGCTTCGTGGAAGAAAAGTTTCTTTTCCAAAGTTGGAAGACTTACCTTAGCCAAGTCGGTGTTGGGTGGCATTCTCATTTATTATCTCTCCCTTTTTTGGGCCTTAGTTTGGTGTGCAAGAGAATGGAAAGCCTCATGAGAGATTTTCTCACGGTAGGGGTGGATGAAGGGAAAGGCTCTCTTTTGGTCGACTGGGAGGTTATTAGGAGATCTGTTAACTAGGGGGGTTAAAGCTTAGAATCTAAGATTACGCAACAAAGCGTTGTTGGCTAAATGGCTTTGGTGCTTTTCCTCTGAGCTTGAATCTTTGTGGCATCGGATTATTGTTAGTAAGCATAGTCCCCATCCTTTTGAACGATTGTCCAAGGGGGTTAAA
The DNA here is from genome assembly GCA_031780015.1 of Citrullus colocynthis. Lineage (NCBI taxonomy): Eukaryota > Viridiplantae > Streptophyta > Magnoliopsida > Cucurbitales > Cucurbitaceae > Citrullus > Citrullus colocynthis. The sequence goes on from QLSR01000048.1 coordinate 186,349, forward strand.
GGTACATTTTGGAATTCATGGAAACATATTTCTCTTGAGCTCCCTTCTCTCTTCCTTCATGTTCTTTGTGTGGTGGGAGAAGGTAAGGATACTTATTTCTTGGACGATCAGTGGGTAGGAGTTAGACCCCTCTGCTATGCATTTCCTCATTCATATCATCTTTCTTCTTATAAAAGTCCTCCTGTTTCTAATATGTTGGTTTGGTCTAGGAGCTCGATGTCTTTTTCCTTTGGTTTTTGTTGTTCTTTGTCCGATAGGGAAGCAAGGGAGGTTGCCTCTTTCTTGTCCTTACTTGATGAGGTCAAGTTTAGGCTGGGGAGAAGGGATGTTTGCATCGGGAGTCCTAATCCTCTTGAGGGTTTTTCTTAAATCCTTTTTCGGCTGTTTTTGGATCCCTCCCCCGTTAGCGAGTAGGTCTTTGATGTGCTTTGGAGGATTAAGATCCTTTTAAGAAAGTTAAATTCTTTACCCGACAAGTTTTACTTGGCTGGGTGAACACTATGGATAGGCTTCTAAGGAAGAAGTCTTCGCTTATGGGGCCTTTTTGTTGTATTCTTAGTCAGAAGGCGGAGGAAGACCTAGGTCACCTTCTTTGGAGTTGTCAGTTTGTGAGATAGGCGTGAAACTTTTTCTTTTAAGAGTTTGATATTGAGCTAGCTCACTAGAGAGATGTTCGGGAGACGATCAAGGAATTTCTTCTCCATCTGCCCTTCGAAAAGAAAGGTTGATTTTTATAGTTAGCAGGTGTGTGTGCTATCTTGTGGGATATATGGGGGGAGAGAATAACAAAGTGTTTAGAGGTGTGTAAGGGTGAGCATCTGTGGGTTGATGTCAGTTCCCGCCGCCGGCCACCGCATGTTGATTTTAATCGGTTGGTTTCCTTTGGTCTTGGGATTGCTGAGAATGCGGATCAGCTGATCATGTGGTTGGTCTTGTCGGTTCCATATTTGAACCGGCGAACTAGAAAAGAAGTGAAAAAATGGAGAAAGAAAGAAAGGGGGAAGAGAGAATAAAAAGAAAAAAAAATGGAAGATAGAAAGGAAGTGAGAAACAGAGAAGGAAAAACACGTGAAAAGTAAAATAAGAAAGAGAGAATGAATAAAACAAAACAATTGAGATTGAGAAGTAAAAATGAAGGAGAAATGGAGAAGAAGAGAAATGGTGAAATGAAGAAAAAGAAAGAGGAGAAAAAATGAGGTAGATAATGTGAGAGAGGAGAGAAAAGGGAAACGCTGAGTGGGATCCTTGGGAGTTGGGAGAGGGGAGAAGAGAGGGAATGAAATTAATTATTTATTTTATAAATTTAAAGTAGTATTTTGAGAAAACCATTATTACCCATGGTTTGGGGCATTAATGAGATGTGACCTTTGACCATTATTATTTCCCATCATCCCATGCATATACGTTTTTTTTTCCCCAAAATTAATGGGCATATCGGTTCGGTCGGCTTTTTCTCATTTTCTGCATTTTGACCAGCCACACATTGGTTTTTATTTACAAAAAACCGGCCACAACCAAATTTTTTACTAAACCGACCGACTGATGTTGGTTGGGTTTGGTTGGTTTGGTCTGCTTGCCCCTAAGGGTGTGGAGTGGGAGCATGGTGATGTTTGGTCCTTTGTGAGGTTCCATGTTTCTCTTTGGGCTTTGGTCTCGAAGACTTTTTGTAATTATCCTCTAGGTAGCATCTCACTTAGTTGGAAATCCTTTCTATGGAGGGGTTTTGTGGGCTCTTTTTTTGCCCTTGTTTTCTTTCATTTTTTCTCCATGAAAGGAGTGGAATATTTAAATAATAAAAATAAAAATAATGGGAAAAAAACCTTCAAGAGCCCTACCTGAATGTTAGGTCAGTTCTTGCTGTGTTCAAATATTTGTGGTTTTCCTAGTATTACATGTTCTACTTAACGACCTTACTTGAATAGGATTTGTTCCATAGGTTGTAAAACTGTGTCCTTGAGTTCTAAAAAATATTATGTGTCCTACATATGATTTATTCGGATGCCCATTGTAAAACTTATCTTTTAAAGGTTTTAGGACAGAGTTGAGCATCTTAAGCTTTATTGGAAGATCATGCATGCTGAAGAAGTCTAATTTAAAAAATAAGTGGCTTCCTTCTTAGCTCAGAGTACTGATATGTACAAGTTTTGTAGTCGAATGATATGATTACTACGATTTTCTAATTGCTTGAAGGTAAAATTTCTCTGAATGTCATCGATGCACTATGTGTTATTGGAAAACCAGTATCCGTACCTTCTAACATGTGATTTTGTTTTATACTGGAATTGCAATATTTTCTAACTTTATAGCTTTATTTTTGTTGGCCTTTTCCTCTATATTGCTTTCCAGTCCGGCAGCTTGCTTCTCAACACTTCCTGGTATGTTCCAATTCTTGGAGCTAAAGTTCTTGTGCACACACCATAATCACGGAGTAAACTTGGGAAATTGAGCAACCGATCTGATGTTTAAGCTTAAGTCCTCACACACCTCAAAGTGGGAAAATAAAGTAGTATCACTTATTCTTAATTTTTCTCCCTGATGTTTATCCACATAATTTAGTCTGGTGTTTATGATTGTTTAATGTTTACTCGTTTAATAGCCATAGTTTCACTTTGCAGGGTTTTCCAAGTTCCTCACATGGCTTTCGTCATAAGTCCGGTTAATGTATAGGGTGTGCTCCGGATTTGTGACACACTTTTTGATTTGAAGTTGAATTTAGGTATTAGTGTAGCTAGTGAAAATGGAAGACAAGATCGCAAAGGTATTGGGTAGCCAGAGAGTTGCACTCGCCTTAAAAAGGAAGCGAGCAGCACAGTTTGATGCATATTCAACAGAACCAGTCTGCATGGCGCACCAGTGGCGTACCATGACTTCATTAAATAGGGTGGAAAAGAGACGGAAGCTAGGCGGATCTAGTGGAATATTTGCAGAATCTGAATCTCATTTTAGACCCTTGTACAGAAGTTACTCAAATTTTATGAAAAGTGGGATACCGAAACACATAATGTTTTATGAAAATGGTGAGTGGATTAAATTTCCCAGTGATCTTCTTGATTTGGTTGTGGAAGATCTGCAGGTAAAGAAAGCATCTATGGAAATTAAGTTTAATGGACAGCACTGTGTGCTAGACTTTTTGCATATGTTTTTCTTGGACTTAAATACAGGGTTGCAACAACCTCTTGCATGGATTGATGCAGCAGGGAGATGCTTCTTTCCTGAGATTTATGGTGCAAATACAAGTGAATGCTGCCATTCTAATAATTTTGGAAATAAAGAACCACAGGTTGAAGAAGATCATGGGTCTGACGTAATCAAGTTGCAGTTGGAAATTGAAATAAGTGGAGTTGACCAATCAAGTTTGAAGGTGTGTAGTGGGGAATCAAATGATTACATCAAGCCGTCCCAAACTGATGAAGAACTTGCTTATGACCGTGATATTGAAGAAGTTGAGGATAGTTGTGGTAGAATACCTATTGGAAAAGCGTATGACGTTGTCCCTGAACATAAAGAGTTGGATGAGAACCTCATCTCTGGGATGCAAGAACTTAAAGAGCTGGATGTGAACCTCATTTCTGGGATTCAATTGTTGAACGGAAGATTGGATAAAAGAACCGTGGAAAAGATATTTCGTGATGGAATGATGAGCTCTGATGGTAGTATAGAGATACTTAATATAAAACACTGCAATGACACTTCAATGCAATCTCAATTAGAGCTTTTCAATAAGCAAATTGAAATGACCAAATTGTACAGAGGGGATGCGAATGTTCGTTTTGCTTGGCTTGCTGTTTCTGAAACAGAATTATCTAGCTTGATGATGTATGGAATTGGGCATTGTGCAGTTTCCTCAATCAAATCCATGTATGGCACTGGTGTTCACCTCACAGCTGTCAATTGCTCGAATGTCAGGTGGTTGGCCTTTTTCAAAACAATGATTAACTTTTATATGATTTTGAACTGGTATATAGAATATGTTGGTTACACTTGAATTATATTTTCAACTGACAGTTTGCATAACTAAACTAACTACCCGGCCACTAATAAAAAAGAAAAAAAAGCAACTATTGACTGCTAATTGTCAAGTGTTACAATACTACATCTGGTTCAATTTGCCCCTCAACTTTAAGGAAGCCTGTCCTTGGAGTTTGGATGATGAAATATGGTTTCATTTGGTGCAAAGTATTAAGGTCAAACTGAAGCACGCTAGAAGTTAGATAGGTCCAGGCTGTTGGAAGATTTTTACATAATTATTAGCCCAATTCTTTTTATTATTTAGCAAGGACTAAGTAGCTCTTTCTCTCTCCAGCTTATTATAGGTTCGGACTGGAAGTTGATTCAGCAAGTCCCATTCCTCAAAATCTTATGCTCTTCTCTCCTATTTATTTGTGCCATTGGAGGAGTTTACATTTATTGTTAAAATAATTCTTTATTTGCCATTAAAAAAGATTTGACTTCTTAATGTTTCTTAGCTCATATCTGCAACTACCTTTTTCATTTGCCCTAAGTTTTACACTTTTATATGCAATATTTGCCATTCTTTTACCATGGCTCCAGAAATGATAGGAGAGATGGATGGAAAGCCTGCGACAGAAGTTTGGTCCATTATTAAGCATCACACCTCTCTTTAGAACTTTGTGTGTAAAGATTTATTGTAATTATTCGTTAGGTATTATCTTGTTTGACTGGAGTCTTATTTAGTTTAGTTACACTCTCATGGGGGTTTCCCTTTTCTTTTTCTTTTTTTCTTTTTAAAATTTTTAATTTTAATAATACCTTAAAAACAGGTAAAATGCATCTTCTTAAATGTTAAATGTTTGGATTTGGGAAGTTTATTTTGATATATTTTCAATCTAGTTGCCTAGGTAAGACAATCTCGAGAGGGAGTTACTTGTTGATCTATTCTTCATGTTGTCACGAGTAAAGTTGACTTGAGCTATGCTAATGCCTCGTTGTTGAGGCTTCTCAGCCCTCAACTCCAGCTTGAGTTAGTAACCCCTACTTTGCCCGTCTGTTTGTGGATGGAGGGCGGTTGCAAATTTCTTCCATAAAATTCTCTTAGTGTTGGTAAATTTAGAGGTCATTGGTAATTGGTTTTGAAATACCATGCATTCTCTTATATCTTTAAGGAAAAAAAATTGGCAATGCCTAGGGTTAGGGCTTATTCTTTGTTCTGCCACCCAGAAATTTAATGGAATATTCCACAAAATTGATTCACAGCTACAAAGACCGAGTCATCCTCTTTATATGTGTTTGGAAATCCATATATAAAATCTGTGGAGAGATCTTTCTATATATATTTTTTATATTTGCAGCAATGAATGTAATCCTTTACATAAGGTTGCTGGGAGGAAGTTGATATGTTGGGCATCTTTTTAGATAACTTTTATGGTGGAATTGGCATACAAGGCATTGGAGACAAAAAAGGGCCCTTCTCGCTAAGTGGATATGGCAATATTACCATGAAGAAGGTGCGATCAATGACTCTTCATGGCCCAATACTTCCTTCCCTGAACATATTAAAGGCCCATGGAGATCCATCTTGACTCACTTAAATCTTATCAAAGAGAGAATTTCTATCAAAGTTGGGAATGGCAGCAACACCTCTTTTTGGCATGATCACCGGATTCACACAGCCCCTTTATCAAACATTTATCCTCGGCTCTACACATTGGCCTCCCATAAGCTGTTCACCGCGAGCAATTGAATTGTTGGGTTGCACACCATGGTTGGGCCACCACCTGCAGAAGGAATTTCAAAGAAGATGAATTTGAAGATTGGATGGCTCTCATGAACCTTCTTGATGGAGTTCGGTAGCCTCCACAAGAGATAAATGGGTATGGAATCTTGAGAAAAATGGTCTTCTCTCCACAAAAGTTTGGCCAATTGATTTGGGATTGAGGGGGCTGCACCAAAGCGCTCCTTTTTTGACAATATATGGACGGATTTCTACCCCAAGAAAGTTAAAATTTTTGTGTGGGAGATTAGCCACAACACCATCAATATGAATGACAAAATTCAGAGACATCTCCCACACGTGGCCCTTTCTCCAGAATGCTGTCGTCTCTGTCATGCTGATTATGAGACCCAAGTCATCTTTTCATCGATTGCTCATTTGCTAAGAATTTTTGGAAGGAGATCACCATCTCCTTGGGATGGTCTACTCCTTATCCTAATGATATCTTGAGCCTTTTCATGTACACTCACTGGAAATCCTTTTAGCTCACACAAGAAGATTATGTGGTCACACTTGATTCGTGCTTTCTTATGGTTAATCTGGAAGGAGAGATTACCTCTTCAATAAGAAGTGAAGCTCTGTGACACTTTTTTTTTTTTATCATACCATCTACCTTGCTATGACTTGGTGCAAATGTACATCTTTTTTCAATTCATATGATCTTACATCTCTCTTGACCAATTGGATAAGTCTTCTATAACTCCTTTGGTTTGGGCTTCTTGCTCGTCTTTTGTAAATTTCATACATCAATGAAATTTGTTTCTTAAAAAAAAAAAAAAAGTTGACACTGTCCATGTTGTGTTTGTGTCTCGTGTCTATGTTTGTGCTTCGTTGCCAACCATTAGTTTTCATCTTTCCAAAACTGAGGGTAGATGGCTGAACATCTCATACATTTTCATGTCTGTTCTTTGTCATATTTGCCATTGGGTCTGTTTATAATTTTTACAACTCAGTAATTTTTTCTTCTTATTATACAATCCACTTTCCATACCTGTTTTGGTTATTGTTCATGTGGCCATGAAAACTTCATATAATGTATATATGTTGACTGGTATTTCTCATGATTCATTTTGTCCTTTATGTCCTTGTTAAACATACACCATGTTGCTTTCAGAAGATTTGATCTTTTGTTTATTTACAGTGCAAATATTGATGACAATGGAGTGCAGCATCTGGTATTTTGCCGTGTAATATTGGGAAACTTGGAACTTCTTCACCCTGGAAGCAGACAATTCCATCCAAGTAGCAAGGACTTTGACAGTGGAGTGGACAACCTTACAAAACCAACATATTACGTTGTATGGAGAATGAATATGAACACCCACATCTATCCAGAGTCCGTTGTAAGCTTTAAGGTTGCTCCCAATCCCAAAGGTGATAATCATCTCTGGCTGCACTGTTTGTTTGGAGGAGCCTGTGACTTAATACTTGTTTTTCCTTGATTAGTTGTACAAATTCTGCCCTAGGACAGCCATATTTTGCTTAGAGATGTTACTGCACTGATGGTTGGAAATGAAATTGTTGATTACAGTTTTCTGATTTGATGTAGTAGGAATCTAATGAATACATACATGTAATGTTATTCTGAGCACTAATTGATGCGACCCATTTGTGCAGTTGAAAACCGTGCTAATGATGTTTCAGGGATCATTGCATCTTGTCAAGGGTCTCCTGACCAAATACAGTTGGAGCCTTCTGTAGTCAATGCGGTAAGCCTCCACATTTATCAATTGATTTATGTCTATTGCATTGCAGCCATTCATTATGATGGTTCAACATATGGGTTGTGGTTCATTGTTTCTTGTTTTCATGAAGATGGCATCTAGTGAACTGTGTCAAAAAATGAAACCTTTATTTATATTTGATCTTTTAGCACGTGGCTTTACTTGCAAATACTGAACTATCTTTTAGGTTAGCGATGGTCAACCTTCAGATGTTTGGAGATCTCATGAAAGAGCAGTTAGTGTGGGTTCCAACTCTATGAAAACGCCCAAGTCTCCATGGATGCCTTTCTCCATGTTGTTTGCTGCTATCTCTAATAAAGTTCCTTCTAAAGACATGGAGCATATTTATATGCAATACGAACAATTCAGGGTAATTTTGAATTTAAATTTAATGTCATACTTCTTTCCATGTCTTTTCATGTTACTTATATGGATACTGTTTTCTAGGCCAAGAAGATGAACCGTGATGATTTTGTAAGACAGCTGAGACTGACAGTTGGAGATTCTTTGTTGTGGACTACAATATCAAGTCTTTGCAAGGTCATCTTCTGCCTAGTGCTTCCTCCATTTTTTTTCCTATAAAAAATTCTTCTGATTTTCAATTTCCCTATATTTGTTCTACTTTTGATACTTTGACCCCTGTATACATGTAAGTCAACTGTCTCTTTTTGGAAACGAAGCAACCATTTCATTGTTAGATGAAAAGAAAAATCAAGGATATAAACACCCAAGTAATGCAGATAACGAGCAACCAAACCGAAAAGGGAAGGCCTCCCAATAAGTACAGGAGCAACCAAACCGAAAAGGGAAGGCCTCCCAATAAGTACAGAAGGCACGATAGAATAATAAGGAAGAAAACGCCCTAGGGAGAAACAAGCTAACAAAATAACGAGAAAGCAAGACCTAAGCCAAAGAGACACTGAATCTTAATCAGTCCAATGTTTCTCTTCTTGACCTCTATACATGAAAATTCAATGTCTCTCTTTCATGTCAATGAATTGAGTTACTCCCATTTCCACAGGTAAAACATAAATCAAAATGTATTGGTAATTTGTTAACTTAGGCCCACCTATAAGTTTCTTTGTTTAATAATACATTTTTTACCTATGTTTTCTTAAAACTAAGCCAAATTTTAAAAATTGACAGAAAAAATAGTTTTTGCTTTCCGAATTTTGAATAAGAGTTAATGTGTATCTTTAAGAAATGTGGAAACTATAAGTAAGCATAAACTTTAGAAACAGAAAACTAAAAGGCAAAAGTTACTTTCTTTTAATTTTTTGTTTCTAAAGGCCTATTGCAAATTAGGAACGAAAAACAAATCTATTTCAGCTAATAAGAGAACATTTGTGGAAAACGAAGACTTTATGACAACAATTTTGGTTTTAGTTTTCTATTTTAAAATTTTTTCTTGCGTCTCAGACTTTCTGTCTATTTTAAAAAATTATGCTTGCTTCTCAGAATTTGCTTTGTTTTGTTTTTTCTTTTCTTCTCTCCATCGATAGTTTTGTTTTTTTTTTTTTCTCCTTTTTTTTTTCTTCCGTTTTTTTTTTTTTTTTTTCTCCTTTTTTTTTTCTTCCGTTTTTTTTTTTTTTTTTTCTCCTTTCATTTTCACTCCCTAGGGAGTTTATATCCTTGCACTACTGTTCTTATTCATCAATCAAATAGAAGTATGTAAGCATTTCTAGGGGGCTTGTTGAGCATTTGTGACAATTGTTGGTGCGTCGGTGAAGATTTCAATTCAATGTCATCAGACAAGATGTGAGTTTCTGGAAGATCTTCAGGGATCCGTCAAGAGGACAAAGCAACCCAACTGCAATTTCCTTGGTCAAAAACGGCCCCAGGGGGTGCAACAACAGGCACCAGTTTTACTTGGGGGTGCTGATTTAGTGTCAGTGGGCGGCAAAGTTGCTTTGTTACCTATTATGTTAGGATCCACAGATTTTCTGGTGGGCTGCCCCGAATCTGACATGCGGCTTACTTGGTAGGAGTAACATGAAGCTCAGATAGTCAATACTCCCATCTCAAATAAAAGGGGAATTGGTCTATGGTCGATCCCTCCAGAAACTTTTTTCAAATACAAAAGTGCAGTCTCTTCCTATGAATTAGTAAATTAGGAGAAAATGCTTCTCCCATTCTTTACCTAGTTGCTCAATTTTCTCGTCCCTGATGAGTGGTTTAGTAAGCTATTTGGGATTCTGTGGACATTTTTGGTTCAATTAGGAACTTTGGATGGCATTAGATTTGAAACATGAACTTGCAAATGATTTGGTGGGGGTATTCAACTTCCTGGTTGAAAAACTCTCTAATTGTTTGATTTGTCTTGGTGATAGTTGAGTAGATTCCATTAGTCTATAGAGTCCCAAACGTTCATCTTCTTGGAAAAAGGAAAATACCTTCTTCAGGCGCGGCCTAAGTTGATTCTACTGGTCCTTTTTGTGCCCGGTTTAGGAGTCCTTTGGTCAGTTTGTTTCGAACTGGTGAGGATCCTGATTCAACCTTAACTCTTTGTTGGAAAAAAAAATCAATTTATACTCCTAAACTTTTCGAGTTGTATCAATTATAACTCCAAACTAATAATTATCAATCTAAACAAAACTTTTACAGATGATCCAGTTTAGACATAGACCCTATGTTAGTGGTTTATAACTATTTTTACTTGATTTTATTTAAAATCAACTCCAAATCACCTAAATAAAATCATATTCACTCACTATCCAATTGTTTTCAGCCTCTCTCCTATATTTTGTTAATTTCAGCATTTAAAGTATACCTTATATGTGTTAGAATTATAAATTAACAACTTTAAAAGAAATCTTAGAAGAGGGTCTAAATTTGATTCATTTGTGGAACTTAAAAGGTTTTACTTATACGATTATTGATTTGAGGCCTTAATTGATACAAACACCAAGTTTAGGATATATATCCCCCCAGCTGAACTATATTGGAATCAGGACATGAAATATTGAAATTAATAAAAGAAAATATTCTTTTATCTATAACGGCTTGATTTACCTGATTTTGTGTTCTCCCTTGCTGCAGTTTTCGGAAGATGACGTTTTGTTTATTGTAGAGTCTAACATGCGTCGCCTATGAGTTCAGCTATGCTTGTAGACATGAGATCAGACTATGGGTCTTGCATTTTTTTTTCTATGATACCTTTTTTCTACTGAATCGTGAATTGATGCTTTAAACTTTTGACAATTGTGTTTATTTGGTCTCCAAAGTTTATGAAATTTCATTCACATTCTTGGACTTCTAATTTTGTTTCCATTTAGTTCTTGTCATTAGCAACATTATTTAAGTATTGACATGATACATTATTCGTATGAAGTGAGTGGATAAAATACATTTAAAGTTGAGTTTTTGGTCGCACGCTCTTAGATTGTCCAACTAACTAGCTTTTTTGTGCGATTTGCTCCCCATCGTGTCAGTTCATTAGTTTGATTAATGTGTGTCTGACATTGAGTAATGGGATAAAATACATTTGAAGTTGGAGTTTTTGGTCGCATGCTCTTAGATTGCTCAACTGACTAGCTTTTTTGTTGTTGTTTTGTTTGTTTCTATTGGGTTTGACTCTCTTGTTTTCTGGCTCTTTGCTTGATCCTCTTGTAATTTGAGTTTTATTTTATTTTATTTATTTATTATTTTTTTTTTTTTTGCTGCTTTCAAACCAAAAAAAACAAAGCTTCCATGATTGAAATGTTTTGAGGATGGATACAATCATCAAAGTTCGATTAATTCGATTTGTAATTTAACAAAAAAAAAATCCATTTCATTTGGCTTTTTTCTTTGAAAATTTGAATATTGTGCAAGAAATCTGCTTTTGATAGGAATGTCCAATGTTTTTTTTTTTTTTTTTTTTCTCTCTCTATTGAGAGTTCCTCTTTCTCGCAGGTGCCAATGAAATCATCCAGCCCATAACGCAAGGATCTGAATCAATGAAGATACAAAGTGCTTTTAATGGTAATGGTTACGTGATGCTTTTGGTTAGAATGCGTCGACATAAAATTGTGAATATGCTCTTCATTTCTCTGGAACATGTTTTTTTTTTTTTTTTTTTTTTTTTTTTG
>QLSR01000048.1:198094-229249 GCA_031780015.1 Citrullus colocynthis
TAAAAAAAAAAAAAAGAATTTGGAGTTTGTGGCTCTTAAACTTTTGAAAATATAATAATGAATTTTAATTTTTATCTAATCAAATATTGGTGTATTCTTGTAGTTCAGAAGATTTCAAACTTCAATGATTAAATTTGTAACCTAAAATATTTAGGTTCCTCTAAGTAACCATTTTGTTTTTTTTCCCTTAAAAAAAAATAAAGTAAAACATTTAGCTCCTTTAAGTAACCATTTTTTTTTTTTCCTTAAAAAAATTTGTAAGGTTTTTTAAAAAAATTAAGTTCTTGTTTCTTAAATTAAGTTTATTTCCTCTCTTTTTCATCTTTCTTAATTATAAGGATTTGAAATTTTAGTTGAATTACAAAGACAAATAAGAAGGAAGTGGATATGAGTTTAATTTTCAAAATTTTAAATAAAAAATTAAGGTTTCATTTGGTGACATTTTAAATTTTTTGGTATTTAAAAATTAAACTTATTTTTTCCTCATTTCTTATGCAGATTGAATTCTTAATCAACTTTTTTTTAACTTTTAGTAGTTTGATTTTTTAAGCTATTGATAAAAAAAAAAAAATAAATAACAGAAGAAAAAATTTGAAGGTTAAAGTAGTTTATATAATATTTTTAAAACTAAAAATAAAAAACTAAATGGAGCCTAAATGATTAATAAATTGGACTCTAGAAATCTAAAGCCAAATTTTAAGCCTTCGAAACTATTTATTTTGTGTCATAAGTTTTTAGCAAATTCGAAAACTTCAAAACTTAGATACAAATTCGAATTTTGTCTAATGAAATTCAGAAAATTTCACTTTAACAATTAAATTTGTAATTTTGGACTAAATCGATGCAAACCGCTTCAAAAACTAAATTGTGACTTTATCAACTTTAAATCTCAATGAAGATGCAGTTATAATGTTGTGATAATGCCAAAGATGTGAAAAATCTTGAAGCGAAGACATAAATATATAAAGAAAACAGGTATGTTTACAATCTGATTCTACCTAAAGAACAGTAATTAAATATAACAATAATTATAAATACAAAAGAGGGGCTGTTGTTGTTCCATTTGGACGGCCAAATTATAAATTTAAGAAACCCCATTTTTGGCCAAGGTATAATTGAAGATGGAAAAGATTGAAATCACCTGAAAATTGGTACTTGAGAACTTAATGGCCAAGCAAAGTCTTTGTTTCAAGTACTACTGGTGTTTGGTTTTTGATCGGAAGCGGGATCCCAACCTGGAGGTTTGATGTTTGGCCAATCACCACGACATCCCAACCGGATGTAAAGACTTTTCTTATCTACAATAATATAGCAAAGGATATCGTTCAATCGAAATATACTCAAATCACATGAACTATAAGAGAAAATCGACACGAGATTGGTACCAACTTTAATATGAAATCAGATCACAAGATCAAAAAGTTGTTTCTTCAGAAGGTGGTTCTACTATATAAAATTGAACACTTCTGTCTCATTGTATTCTTTTAATCAAATAACATTGGTATGAAGCCAGTAACAATTGATGGATATTTTGTCGAAATATCTGGTTAAAAGCATGAAATAAAATGCAAATCTGGAAAAAATGCTGAATTATTTCTAGGCTGACCCAGCAAAATAATGTCGTGGCCAAATATTCTTGTTGATTGAGAGTGTTTTTTGAGTCATAGCTAACCTGAGACTTCAAAGTTCGAGCTAAATATGGGACTTTATATTGACAACGGTAAGGTTCGTTAAATTGACACAAATCACCAGACAATCCAAAAGTATAAGCTAAAGGATTATATTTAGTTTTACGGTTATTACCCATACTTCACTACTCTCCCACTTATAGGCTTGAAGATTTGTGGAAGTCCCAATAAGTGGAAGATTAATATTATTAGAGAAGAAAATGACATTACAGAAATTTAAACCCTTGACCTGTTTTAATACTATCAGTTACAGGCTTGAAGATTTGTGGAAGTCCCAATAAGTGGAAGATTAATATTATTAGAGAAGAAAATGACAGTACAGAAATTTAAACCCTTGACCTGTTTTAATACTATGTTGATTCACCACTCAACAACTTAAGTTGAGGGGTTATGGTAAATTTACATCAAAATTTTAACAAATATCAGTCAATATGCTATCATATTTGTAAGGATCATAATTCAGATGGAATCAGATCTTTAGGAAATTGGAAAGCAGCACTATCTATGGTTATTGTAACGCTGTTTGAACTGATGACTTCGTAGATATATATATAAGTTCGAATATTCTTCTAATTATATCTTTGACATGTGGAAAAACATTTCTGTATGAGATGAATTCGAGATTGCGTGACACAAATTATACCTGGAAGGTTTTTGTCTGAGAGAATAAGTTGCTTAAGGGCACTTAATGCTGCCTGAGCCACTGCTTTGGAATGAGCATCATCCCAACCCTGAAGTTTAACTACAACTTCTGCATTTGAGTAGGCTAGCTTACTGTCTTGCATGTGTCTCCTTGCTTCTTCCTTAGCTGTATTTTCATCTGCATTTAAAGCACCAACAAGGAAAGTTCCAAGTGAATGTACGTTGAAATTTGCATCTTTAGAGAACTACAAGTGGACCTCATGTTCTGATCCATCTTCCTCCAAAAAAAAAGCACTGGACCTCATGCAATCTTGTAAACAGAAAGTTTTACAAAACTTGAAATGGGGTTTCCATCAACTGGTGGAAAAGAAAGGCTAAAATCAAGATGGGCATGAAAATTTTGGAACTAAATGAAACAGAAACAATGTATGAAAGTTACCTGTAGCCTCAGTTTGTGAAAGCCAGACAGTGAATCCTGCATAAAGATGTCTCCAAGTATCAGTTCTTCCTGCAGCTCCTGCTCGAACTCCTAATGTTGCAACAACAGAGCGGACGTGGCTGTGTAATCAACAGGAAGAATGACATACATCCTCCAATTCTATTAATCAACCAAATGCTAAATCACAAGGCAAGTATAAAACATACCTGCTTAAACTTTCTAATACAGTGTTTTCTGCTTGTGCTACAGCATCGGAGCCTTCAGCAAGCATCCCTGGAATTGATTAGTCATTAACACACTGCAAAAGCGGGGATAAAAGTCATTTTAAGATATGTAACGCAATTTTGGTTCTCTAGTCTGAGTTAGCACTATCGAATTTTGAGGTAAATGGTAAATTATAGAGACTTAGTGAACGTCTCCTATTGTAAATATGCATGCGAGGAAGGGTGAAAAGGAAATCAAGGGTTAGTAGTTATTAAGAGAATCTGATGTAGGGAGTTGCCTTAGTTACTTAGTAGTTTGGGTCAATTCTTGGTTAAGTCCTTTAGTTTCATATTCATATTGCTAATACTTAGTTTGTTTTCCAATTCACGGTAAATATAAATAGAGAGATCCTCTCTTGAATTCATTCATTTGATTGATAACTAGATCGAGTTTAGACTTCTTGGAGAGAATTCTCCTTTTTCTATGTGACGCCAATTTGCTCAAAAATCTAAATGGTAAATTTGGAAAAAAAAATTGATAAAGACAACAAACCCTCCATATATCTCCACAATGGTATGAATTGCCCACTTTAGGCAAAAGCCGTCATAGCTTTACTTTTGGAACCACTCAAGAGGCCTCGTACCAATGGAGATAATTATCCTCACTTATACCGCCATAGATCTCTCCCTTTCTAAAGCCAATGCAAGACTTTATTTGCACTCTTAACACAATGTCGAAGTATCTTTCGACATCTATCTTTGTATCCACAAAAACCCTTGCTTCAAATCTTGAAAATTTCAAATTGGGTGGTAATGAGGTTATGTGAATTCTTTAGGTTGTATCTTTGTGTTTTCTGTTGTGTTCCTTGTTAGGAAAATCCCAACACAAAGTCCCCTTGATTTGTGAAAATGGTGCTAGGGAGCCCTTGTTTTATTCTTTTGCCAAAGTTGTGGGAATGGTATTATGAAAAATTAGCGGCAAGGTTAATGTCAGTATCCAAACACAAAAGATATAAGACAATGTACCTCTCTCCCAAAGTCCACAATGGATAATCTTCACCAAAATGATCTTCCATGGGCCATGCCTAAGGTGCCCAATTCTCCTTATTTATAACCAACACACCACTAACCAATTACCACTTTGCCCTTCCCACTATCCTACTACTATTACCAATATATCTCTTAATAGTACTCTCACCCAATGGTGAAGAAGGGTGGAAAGAAACTTTCGTCTAGGAGGATTATTTTTTTTCTTTTTCAATCAAAGGAGGGGTTGTACTAAGCAGTACCCTTTCGTGTTTCACCTCTCTTAAAAAATCTTGAGAGAAAATGAAGAACAAGTTGGAAAAGGCTACGAGAGATTTCTAACGAGAAAATGTAGAGGAAGGTGGTGGGTCACACTCACACTTGAGAATTGGAATATTGTATTGGGAACTAGTGAGACCGGGCTAGGTATAGTTAAATTAAACTACAAAAATGTAGCCTGTCTGAAATGGTTGGGAGGTTCCCTTTAAAACCCCAGGCTTTGTTGCATTAAACAATAATGATTACATGTGAGTTTCATCTCATCGACTGAAATGCAGGCAGTGTCTATAAGCCCAAGGGCACCTTCAGAAGTCATTGCAAGGTTATTTTCCCCAGTCTTCCAAGTTTCTCCCTTTCACTACCTATTTTTTATTTTTCCTATTGGGGATGGCAGTAGATTTCCAATTTTGGGAGGATTATAGGATCTGTACTAGTCCTTCCCAGATGCAAATTCCCTTTGATTTCCACGATGGTCATTTCCAAAAATCGTCTAATCTCAACTATGATTCACTTCGTCTAATCTCAACTATGATTCACTAAAAGGGCCCTCTGCGATGTTGACTTCAAAGAGTTAGCCTCCCATTTACCTAAATTGTTAGTAGGCAAGGGAATCTGTCACCTCTCCAGAAAAACTCCCGAAAGTGATTATTGTGAAAAAGGGACAAAAGTTTATAAGACCTTGACATTGATTTAATGGTATCAGAGCATGTCTAGGGTAAATAGTACTTACATGAATCAATGGTCTGCTTGGAAAACGTTTCCAGTAATTCTTTTGTACTCAATGGAGTATACCTAAGGATCATGCCAAAAGAAAATTTCTCATATGAAAGTTTGACAAAATTAGCAGGAATTCTAAAAAGGGCTAGTGTTTTTAAAAGCTTGAGGCACAGTACAGCACAACAGCCCTCCAAGGCTTAAGTGCGAGGCAAAAAAAAAAAAAAGAAAAGAAAAAAAGAGGAAGAAGTGTAACCTTTTTTCACGAGTGCACAATAGAAGCATGTAAATATATGTAGATAGATAAAAGAAATATTGTATGACAAATACTAAGATGATGAAAATTTCAATAAATTAAAGCTTTTATTCGAGATTGTAGGGGAAAAAAGGATCTCTAAGAATCTTCATGAATTTCTTCCTTCAAAGTTAGTTTGATTATATCAATTAAAACCTACAACTAATAATTGTCTCAATACCCTAAACTTTCACCAAACCAAGTATAGCTCAATTGGCATTCGAGTTTCTTAGTAACCACAAGGTCTGTAGTTTCAATTTAGACCCTCTATCAGTGATTTATAACTGTTTTCACTTGATTTCATTAAGGGAGTAATGCGAGGCATTGAGGCCATGCCTTGGGCCTAGGCATACGGTTCAGTGGGTTTTTTAAAACACTGGGGAGGGCATCAATTTCTCAGAGTTTTTTACGTTAATAATTGAAAAGGGGAAGTTGATGTTTTTCTTGCTTATGATAACCGACAAAGTATCGGGCGATAAAATATTTGCCTGATTTAGTTGTTACGTTACAAAGCCACAATTCAGTTGATGGCCATTACCTGGAAAGCATAGACTCAGTTGTTTCAAGTAAATTAACAATTTACCTGACGAACATTGGAAAAACGAAAATGACCCAAGATAGAGAAAAAAAAACCGTACCCAAGTCCAACTGCAAGTTCATGAGCAACTTTTTGGTTAATATCTGTTGAATCCCCTATCAAAAATATAGAAGTTCCTTTTAGAAGCTGTGTAGATCCTGCTGTTAGGGATTCCCAAGACTCTACAATGTCGGGCCATTTCAAGTCTGGATCATGCTTCTTTAAATTTATAACTAGTTGATCTTCATCAATGTACCTGTTCAACATAAGAAGTGTCATATTTAGACATCAAAATTCATACTGGTTGTAGGAGGTTATCTACCATGACAACAACAAACCATATTGTTTCTGCGGGTTTTATTTTCTCAAATAGTTGCTTTGTTTCCAGAAGAGTTGTGATAGACCCCAGGCGTTGTACTCTAATAGTCAAAGAGGTTTCATTTGCATCCACATAAACATCTTTTGAACTACGAATGTCTTGAGTCCCAAGTTGTAACCTCAGTTCCACTTCAGAAGAACTATCGTTGAACTGCATGAAATTCCATCTAGTAAGTAGGGGGTAAAAGACTGGTGAACGAAGAAAAAGGTAACTCCAAATACAGGGTGAATAAGAAAATCGTCCTTATTGAGTGTAAGCATGAGATATGAAGTGCTAACGCCTATATGATGTAAGAACTCATCGTCTGATGGCCACAACACATGCAACCATAACAATTATCATAATTCTTCCTGCCATTTCTTATCCTATTCTAGTGGATCATAATAATAATATATAAACCAATTTGTTTCATACATTATTGCATTAAATTGATGCAAATGGATCGATTGTTCATTTCCAATAAACTATTTACATGTCTACGCCCAAGTTTTCACCATAGCTTCAATGAGGTATCTGCATACAAAACTTCAGCTTTCTAATCTCTAGTTCCTCAACGTTTGCTGATCGAATACGCTGTTTCTAAAGAGAAGAAAATTTTCTTCCATCCACAAAATTCTAAGAATTGTCAGTCTAGATACAATCCTTCTCCCTTCTGGAAGGGCATGCGAAAGGTTATCCGAGAAATACTTCCAAAAATTCTGAACGCAGCTAGTATATATGATAAGACCACAGAGAAATTCAACGGAAAAAAAAAAAAAAAAAAAAAAAAAAACAGAGCCAAATACGATTTACTGCCCTAAATTCTGCACAAACCAAACAAAAACAATCGCAGAAGAAGAAGTACCTCGTAATCCAAAGTGCGAACTGGAGCGGTGCTGGAAGAGCAGTTACGAGTGAAACGAGAAGTTGCTGAAGAGAGGCCGGCGCAGGAAGTGAGACCGATGGAATTGGAAGCGAACGCGACGCCGTTGGAACTAGAAGAGAAGACCGGAGAAGAAAACTGGCGGTTTCTGCTACGGTTTTGAGAAAAAAAGCACAGAGCGCTGGTAAAGCTCGTCGAAGCCATTAGAGCTTCGCGCGAAGAAAATGGGAAAAGTGGATAAGGAGATTGCAGAAGGCGGGGACGGTGGTCGGAATCTTTTGAATTTGATATTGGGCCCTTAAAGGCCCATTATTAGTTCATTGTTCGGCCCAATCTACACATTTATTGGATCACCAATGGCCCAACTTTTGTTATTGTTCACAAAATCCCTCTCTCTCTCTCTCTCTCTTTTTTTTTTTTTTTTTTTACAATAGGAGATTATTTGAACAACAAGCTTCTTAGTTTTTTGTAAGAACAATTTTCTTAGTCGTTAATACATGTTGGTATATATACGACATACGATTATCACTACAATTTTTTTTTTTTTATAATATGTGGGGTGAGGGAATTGAACCTCAAACCTCGAGGTTAATAATACAAGTTCATATCAGTTGAATTATGCTCATATTGGCACCACTACGATCTTTTAATTATGAGTAGCTAACATATTCTTATTCATTTTATTAGAAACCTTTATAGGTCTTGAAATAGCAAAAGCCAACTTGAGGAAGCCTCAAGGCAAGAAATAAACCACCGAGGCAAATTTAGCTCTCAGACGAATTAGGACAAGAGTAGAGGCTATCAATAGCGTACCTAGTTAATTCATCTAAATAGTCAAGTGAAATGAAATCTCCGTGGGAAAAAGAATTAGCATTAAAAGACACGAAATAAATATAGAGTGGGATAGAAAATATAGAAAATCACGATAACACGTTAAGTAGAGAAACTTATTAGCTACCAATCTTCAAAATTCTAGAATAATAAATCAATGAAAAAATTAGTTAACGAGTTATTATCAATAAGATTTATATTTGATTAGATAGACAAAATCCTGACCACGTCACATTAGTTGAATAACCTTCCAAAATTCACTTTTGATATTACTTTGAGCATAGTTTACTTAGTTTAGATATATATCATCGATCAAAGTATCAAAGGTTGAAATCTCTAATTCCACATTGTTTTTTTTTTTTTTTTTTTTTTTAACTAAAAAACTAAAGGAGAAGGGAAAAAAATATCACTTGAAAAATTTAAAGGAGTTAGTTTGCAATTAACTTTCTATGTGTCACGTGGGTGGGCTATCTTTTGTTCGTATAAAATTTGAAAATTTATTTTTATTTTAGTTCAATTTGTTAAAGTAATTTTTACTACAAATGGACATGGCCCATAATAGTTGGCATTTTATTGAATGTGAAAGGTGGTCCATAGTCCTTTAACGTGGATTATCTATCACTCAACAATTTTATTTACTAATGTGTTTTTTCTCTAATACTCATTTTGCATATTTTCTATTAGAATATCAGAATATCATTTTGGTTTTTCTATTTGTGTTTAATTCTATTTTAGTACTTTTTCTTTATATTTTAAAAGTCCAAATTTAGTTTTGTCAAAAAAAAAAAGAAAAAAGAAAGTTCAAATTTAGTTGATGTACACCCAATAAGTTTTAAATTTAATTTTTTAAAAGTTAATTTTTATCGAGATTGGTTAAGTGAAAAAATATATATTTTATAGAAAAAAAAGGAGTAAAATGTGAATATATCTCCAAAATTTATATAGAGAAAGATTAATAGAGACGAATAGTTGAGTTGAGTCATGTTTGATAACCATTTGGTTTTTTTTTTTTTTATTTTATAAGTTTTGAAAATTAAGTCTACGAACGGTGCTCTTTTCGCATCTAAATTTCTTATTTTGTTATCTACCTTTTATTAATGATTTAAAAAATAAAGTCAAAATTTGGACATTAAAAAAAAAAAAAAGAGTAGATTTTGCTTGAACTTAAGAAATATGTAAATCATGGTACGAAATTGAGGGAAAGTAGATTTAATTCTTAAAAACCAAAAATCAAGAACTAAATGGTAATCAAACAATAGTTCAAACTATTTTAATTAAAATTCATTGAAAGTACGTGAGCTAAATCTCAACATTTAATAATAATATATTATGTGTAGGGTATTAAATCGTCAGCATACCGACATTTCCACATATCAATGAGTTCAGCATCGACATTTCCATTATATTGCAAAATATTCTATTATACATACAAAATAAGCAACAAATTAAAATGTCACCAATATAAATATAATATAAACAATAAATATTTTATCTTGCTATCAAAATGGGCAAGATATTATTTGTTTGTTTAATTATATATATATATATATATATATATATAT
Organism: Citrullus colocynthis; assembly: GCA_031780015.1. Taxonomy (NCBI): domain Eukaryota; kingdom Viridiplantae; phylum Streptophyta; class Magnoliopsida; order Cucurbitales; family Cucurbitaceae; genus Citrullus; species Citrullus colocynthis. The sequence continues at coordinate 207,592 of QLSR01000048.1, forward strand.
ATATATATATTTTGTTGACATTTTTGTAAAATTGAGACTTCAATATTTTAAATATTGATTGTCTAAATTAAAATAATATTTTACTAAAATGTTGAACCAATCAAAAACCTATTTGTTGGATAACGACATTTGATAATAGATGTTGTATTTGTTGAAGGGTAGCATGGTGGACGTATATAAGAAGTAACTTTATACATGAATAGAAAATTGACCATTATAATAAGCTTCATGCATGCATAAATTTTTAAAAACATATAATAAAAATAAACTAATAAAATATATTAATCTCCCTCTTTTGTTTTACTTTTCGAGTTCCAATAATAAAATGCGCGATAATTCGATTTTAGACCTTCATAATGGATATAATATAATGTATTTTCCAATGAAACTAGGCTATAGTGTCCTTAAAAGACATCCAGTTTTACCCATATTCAAGTTTAGAGCATAATATGATAAATTTGAACATTTTGAATCAAATTTAACTCTCGGAACTAAATACTCTTTCGGTTAATTTATAGGTTTAATATCTAAAGCTTATTAGTTCATATCTAAAAATCTCTAATGTACTTTTAAAACTGTGTCTAATATATCTCTAACCTATTCAAAGATTATAAAAATTTATTGATCGCTGAGTTATACTCAATTTGACCTAAACTTTCAATTTATTTTCTAGTAACACTCTGTGAATTTTAAAATGTCAAAGTACAAATTTAGTCCCCATGCATGATTTAGAAAAAATTAGAGTTTAGTCCCTGTGGTGTAAAATTAGAATTTAAATTATTATAGAGAATAAATTCTAATTTTCTCCAAATTAAACGATAGAGACAAAATTATAGGTTTTAAAACCATAAAAACTAAATTTTAATTTTTTTTCTAAACCATTTTAAACAGATTAATTACTTATTATATTCGAAATTGAAATTTTGGATCTATGGGAAACCAAATAAAAAAAAAATTAAAGACTTATTAAACATTTTTTTTTAATTAGAAGCGAAATAGATGCGAACCTGAAGAATCCGATTAAACTTGTAACTTAGCATTTCAAAGTTTTTTTTCTTTTCTCTATATTTCTTTTAGGGCTCATTAATGATTTTTTAAAAGTTTATAGATTAAATATGCCCAATATCATTGACAGTTCAATGACTCATTCAACATTTTTTAAAGTTTAGAAATCAAATTTACCAAAATATGATTAAACGTTAATATTAAATTTTGGAAAAATGAGAAAAAATGTGGGTCCCAAATAGTGAAGCGTGGCAGAAATCAGAGTAGAGCAGTGATAATATATACAATTCAGCACATGTCACATCGTGCATCCTCTTTTCATACTATGCATTTCCAAAAGCTAGTCATTATGAATGAATGATTCACTGCAGACTTTGGGATAAATTTTTTATTTAAAAAATAAATATAACCTTTTTATATTATTACTATTATGTATTTAATCTCCATTTTTATTTCATATTAAAATTCTATGTCAGTGTCAGAGTGTCACAGGTTCTGACAACTTATTTTTCCATCCAGCCCTCTTCATTTTGGGATTTTCAATTTCATCCCTCTAAGGTGTTTTCTATCTTGTTTTATTATTATTATTATTATTATTATTATTATTATTTTAGTCTTCTAATCAATTAATGACACCAAGTTTGAGATTTTTTTTTGTTATATTTCTTTGTGCATGTAAAATAATGTATGAATAGACTTAGGAGTATTATTTTTTTAATATGTTGATGAAATAGTCACTAAAGGGTATTATTTTTAACAAAAATATAAAAGATAATAAGAATCTTTTTTGAATTTTTCTCACAAGTACTTTAAAGATATATATTGTTAAAAAAATATATTCCCATGAGATGATTAGTAATTATTTCTCCAAAACGTGTTTGCGTAATAGTATTTTAATATTAATGATATCATTGAAAAGAGTATGAATCTAGACATATAGAGATAAAGTCCATTTTCGTCCATAATAAGCCATTATTAAGGTGTTAAACAATACACTCTAAAAAGAGATATTACTGAGATAAATTAAAGTAGAAGTCAAAGAAGTCTTTAGAAAAACCGATACCTAAATTTCTTCTCTTTTTTTTAAAAGGAAGAAAAATGACTAATAGAAATGGAATTACAAGCAACACCCTTAACCTACTATGGAGCCTACCATGTTTCCTATAAGAAAATCAAAGACATTTTCTGACACATCCAAGATTGCCTTCTTAAGCTAAATTTTGTGTCAACTTGCTCTATCCACGATGAAGCATTAATATTGAAGTCTTTTCCTGTATACCATATATCGAGAAACCATCTCGTAAAAAATAAAAAAAGTTGTCGCAATAATTTACCCTAAAGGTAGGCAATGTACTAAAATGTTGAATTTGGTAGCTAGATAAAGAGCTTTTGGTACAAAGAAAGCTAGTTTATCAATAATAGTTTAATTGAAAGAAGGTCAACCGAAGTTTAAAAAGGAAAAGTTTGCAACTTCATTGTCGTTTCATTTGTACCTCAAAGGAGGTAGAGATTAAATAGCAAAAATATTTGGACCAAGAAAGAAATAAAGAGAAGGGAGGTACCTAAAGTAATTTACAATTTAAATATATAATTTTGAACAAATACCAATATCGATTGAATAATAAATAATAATAATAATCATTAAAAGAAAATAAATAGCCCTCCTTGAATGCCGGGTAGAAAAGGAAATGACTGCCCGAAAGGACAGGACTAAGAAGGAATGGTCACAATCAGTTTCTCTCTCGTAGGCTTGGAGTGCCCGAGCTGCCCGAAAGAAAAGGGGGGAAAGGACAAAGGAGCGACACTGGTGCTAGAGTGACAGGCCGGTCAGCGAGGCGTCAATCATAAAGCAATGGATTACAAAATGATTTTGAAATAATAAAAAATTAAAAATAAATAAATATAAAGGACCTCGATTGTCTCGCAGTACTTTTTTTTTTAATTGAATTATTTGCTTTTAGCATTCTCGACGCTTATTGGCGGTGACGCTGGGCGCTGTGTCTTTGACCGTGTCGCTTAGCCACTGCGGCTCTTTTCGAGATGTCACCTTCACACGTGCGAAGGATTTGAAAGCGTGTGTGCGCTTGTTTTTTCTTTTTTCTTTTTCCTTTTTTTTTCCTCCTTTATTTGTGACCGTGGGGAAGAATAATGCCTTTGGCCCCCGCGAGAATATCGCCTTATAATGCGTTGTGTTGTGCTATGACAATTTTACAATTTTAACTTTTTTCTTTCCCATGATTTGTTTTTCTATTTGTTTTCACTATTGTCTTGTTTATGTTTTTTTTTTTCTTTCATTACTTTTCTCTCTCTCCATTAAAAAAAAAAAACTTTTTTTTAAAAATTATTTAAGTGCCAGTAAGGAATAATATTGTGTTTGGAGATTAATATCTTTAACCTTTAGGTTTTTGTACAAAGTTGTGACCAATTGATCTATGCTTAAATTAACATAGGTTAATTGAATATCTCTCTCCCTCTCGAAATTATTTGAAGAGATTCAACTCAAACATTCTTATTAAAAATTCTAAAGTACAACGTGTATTAGAGAGAATTTAAAATTTATAATTTGAATAGAAGCAAGATGATTCAAATTACATACCTTTTGGTCGTTAACACAATTGTATGTTAACTGAGCTAGATTTGTCTTTAGCAAAAATTCCTATATCATTAAAATGTATGAAAGAGAAAGGGTTGTTTTCTAATATTGTAAAATAAGCCAACTTGCTTACAAATATAACAAAAAGTCATAGTTTATCACCTATCAGTGTCTATAACTGTCTTGCTGATAGACAATAAAAGTTTATTATATTTACAAGTATTTTCGACAGTGTTACCATCTAAAACAATTACCCAAAAAAATTAATTGTATCAAGTAGTATAATAAACATTTAATTTAATATCTTTTAAAAATGTGGTTGGAAATGAACCTAGAAAATTGTGGTTGGAAATTCTCTCCATTTTTTCTCTCTCTCTCTCAAAATGTTCATTACAATAAATACCGACGAGAAATCTGTCATCACAATAAATACTTTATGAGAAACTCGCCACTGCAATAAATACATACGAGACAAACTATATACTTAACGAAGTCTTGTCGTTATAATAAATATATACTTATGAGGTAGCTCAAATTTTGTAGTATATAATTTTGTTTCATTGGTACACAATGAATGTTGGATATAGAAATTTAAATCCCCAACCATATATTACAGAGTATATGTTAATTATTGGAGCATGGAGCTTCAACTCAAAAATATTATTGAATTTGATAATTTTTTTTTGATCGGACCGAATGTCAATTTGAACTTTAGAAGTTATGATATTATATTAGATAAACATAATGATCTGTCTTCTAAATCAATTGATAATAAGAGGAATAACTCATGTATTTTATAAAAGATCATAATGTTTCTTATTTCCCAACGTGAAATCCTCAACAATAGTTCAATCACTGATCAACAGACCAAAAGATTAAGTTGATGAGTTGTGGTAAATTTAATTATATAAATACTTTAACACTCCCTTCACTAGTGGGCTTGAAATTTTGTAATACCCAACAAGTGGGTGTTTGTCTTGAATCGATTATCTGGCGCTTCGAACAACTAAGTTGTTTTTGTATTTATCTCATTTATGTTATTTACGATTTTAGTCCTAGAATTTAAAAGAGTGTGCTATGTAAACTCTCTAATCTTAGAGACGTCTCTCGATCTGTAATCTGAACTTTTCTCTCTAATAAACTCCTTCTGCCCGTGGATGTAATTGACACATTGTTAATGACAAACCACGTAAATTTGTGTGTGACTCTCTATTGCTTTACGTTTTTTGTTCACCTTTGATTGTCGATATATCAACAAATTGAAAACTAATATAATTAATGGGAGAGGAAATGATATTACAGGTGATTGAACACATGGCCTCTTGTTGTAAAACAATAGTGATTTAACACCAACTCATGTAATTAAAGAATCCTCCTATAAGTAAATTTTCGAAAAAAAATAAAAATTTACTGATATATTTATAACATGCATGCTGCTTTTATTCTCCATTTTATTTTTTAAATGATTTAAAAAATAGTTATCGTAGACATGTCGAGGAATGTGAATTATTGAAGGAATGAAGTAGGTCGACAAAATATCACATTCAAGTTGATTGCGAATACATTATTTCATCGGTAGGGTAATAAAAAAAGGCTTTTTGTTGTCATCTTTTGTAAAGTCACGATCAACCATTTAGTTCATCCCCTTAATATTTCATGTTATATATATATATGTGTGTGTGTGTGTGTGCAACTTGATTAATTTTTTATAAGTTTTTTTTTTTTTTGGAACTTGTTAGAATTTGAAAGAACAAATCTTCAAGTAGTAGAGAAATTGCTTTCATTTATTAGAAAATTTATAAGATTTCATTTCATTTGTATTTATTTATTTTTTTATTTAGAACTGTTTAAGTTAAATCGCCAATTGACTCGAAAAACTTAAACTAATGGATGACGGTAAATTTAATATTATATTATAAAATTTAATTGTTTATCTTCGTCGTTACACTCTTTCTGTTATATAGAAGAGTGTTTGAATGTCTTGAATATGTTATGTGGTGCTTCAAATGACCAAGTACAAGATCTCACTGAATTTTTTATTTGGCATAATATTTACGATTTATTAACGAGTATGACCCTAGGGTTTAGAGTAGTACATTATATAATAACTCTCTAACCCTAGAGGTGTCTCTATTTTCTGTATTCTGAATAATTTTTTCTAATAAAATTGTTCCTCACTGCTATGTGGATGTTGAACACATTGTTAATAACACGTAAATTTGTAACATTTTTTTATCTATCTTTATTTGTTCGTAATCGAGAAAGTAATTGAGTCTATAAGAAAAAGGGAATATTCTGAATTTTAATAAAAAGGGTTGCACCTAGTATATATCCCCGTTTAGTAGTTCTTTTCAGTTGTGTTTTACGATCATTTCTCTCTCACTTTCCTATAAAACATAAACGTTCTTTTTTTTCTTTAGCTTTTCATTTGAATATACAAACGATTTACGGATTTGTAAGAGACATTATTAACAACTATACAAGTTCTCTTGAAGAACTGTTGTACATTCGAAGTGAAATATTGGTCAATGTAGTAGAGACACATCTTATCCAAATTACAAGCATTCTTATCTCTTATTTTTGTACGGAAAAATTGTTCAGAAGTAGATAAAATGCTAGAGGAAGCCTAGTCGAGTTTGGGATTTTAGGATTTTATTTAGTTTTTTTATATGAGTACGATCAATCAAATAGCATGCATGTTTTGAAATCACATCTTAAAACTTTAGTATTTTTTTTTTTTTTTTTGAAAAAAAATAACTTCAAATAGAAAACCCCTAAACCTTTTCCTTTAGAAAAACAAGACCCACTTAAAATTAATAGATTTAAATACTGCCATAAACTCTTACTTTTTAGTTTTGTTTCATTTTAAATTCCTATATGTTTAAAAAGCTAAGCCACGGATAGATTCTAATTCACAAAAAAAATTAACATAAAATTTATACACAATTAAAATTCTTTAATATAAATTTATGACTAAAATGTAGTTCAATGGAATGGTATGTACAATTTGATCGAAAAAATGAGATAAAAATAAAGGAACCAAAATGTTCATTTTCAAAAAACATAGAAATAAAATATATATATATATATATTTTGAGAATCCTAAATTAAAATGAAAAAAAAAACAACCAAAATGAAGCGTTTTATACGTGCATGCCCGAAAACAAACTAAATTAAGACGTCGGAGAGATCAAAATAGGATTCAAACCAAATTCAAAATTAAAAATATTTGTGGATTGATCTAATTAGCATAGGGTGAAAAAAAGTCAAAATGTATGAGAAAATACAAAATGAAAAAAGGGAAATTATTAAAACATCTTTTCTTTTGATTAGAAAATAAAAAAAGTCTATTTGAGTGAAATTTAAAGCCCTAGGTAGAGGAAGAAAGCCCATGAGAAAGATTTCCACTTTTAGAAACAAGACAAATATATTACATTAGAAAGGAGTATGAGAAGCTTTTCACGAAATAACTTGATTCGAATAAGTTCAAATCATTCGGTTTTGTTCTATTTTTATTTTCATCAATTCAATAATAAAAAATGATGCTTCAAATTCATTTTCAATTTGATTTTTTTAATATATATAAAAAAAAGCTCTTTTCAAATATAACAAAACGAACCAAAATATTTACAAATATAACTAAATTTAACTGTCTATCTGCGGTAGATCGCGATAGACTACTATTTGTGTCACGATAGACACAGAATCTATTGCAGTGATAGATTGTATATTTCGCTATTAGTTGTAATTAGTAGTTTTTCCATTTAAGATAATTTTAAAAAAAAATGCTTGTATTTCTTTCCCTTAAACTTTCAGAATGATGTTCTTTATAGAAAAAAAAAACCTTCAAAATAATGTTCTTAATAGGAAAAAAATAATATTTTTAATTTAAATGCCTAAATCATAAGGAAACAAAATTTATGTTTATACTTAAGTTTCTATGAAAAAAAAATTATAAAGTTATTAAGGTTAAAATATCATTTTGGTCCCTGTATTTTCGAATTTGTTCAATCTTAGTTTTTATACTTTCAAATATCAATTTTAGTATCTGTACTTTTAATAAATTTTAAATTTAGTTATTCCTACTAGTTTAGTGTGGATCTTTTCGTTACTTTTCTTATTTTTCATTAACATTTTCACTATAAATTTGAAAACAGGTTCACATATTGTGTTTTCTTTTTGTATAAAAATTATTATTATTACTTAATCAATTTCCTTAAAAAATTAACTTCAAGGGACTAAGGATCGTTTGGATTGACTTGAGAAAAAAATATTTTTAAAAAAACTCATTTTTATTTAAGCTCTTTTGATAAAATTACGATTTAAAATACAATTCAAAATCTATTTTGAGCAATTGACAAACAATGCATTTCTTTTTTTGCCAAAATAACTTATTTTTTAAATTAAACACTTAAAAATGTATTCCAAATACACCTTAAATTTAAGATTTACTTCAATACATTGATTAAAATTAAACAAACGTCAAAATACATGTACTAAAAGGATATTTTAACCCATAGCGAACTTTAAAAAAAATAGTTTCCCATTCAATATTTGAAGGCTGAAACGTTTTTTTTTTTTTTTTTTTTTTCATAAAGCAAGGAAGGAATTCAGCAAACATTTAGAAAAGTTGATAATAAATTAAATAAAACCATAATGAAAGTTTTTTTTTTAAATAAACTTAATTTTAAAAATAATAACTAACATTGATTACTTTATTTTATAATATGGTGTCTATGTTTTTAGCTCGATCATAAGTCTTATTTATTTGTCTAGAAAACCAGTTTTTAATAGTGACATGGTTAACAAAAATGTTCTCAAATATAGGTTCTAAAAATAAAAAGGAAAAAAAAACCTAAAAAAACATCAAATATATATTTTAGAAACCACAAAATTAAGAGATAAAGCACAAATTGAAAAAATACATTATCCAAATCAATATTATGTATTACTTGTAATACATAATTTATCCATTAAACTTTTAAATTAGCTGAAAAGTATTATTTTATTTATTAATTTCTTTTTAAAAAAACAAATAACTTTAGAAAAGAAGTTGCACAAATATTTCATACCACTAGAAGCTAAGCAAGCATTGTTTAATAATAAAATATTATTATTACATGCAAAAAAAGAAAAGGAAAAAGAAAAGGGTCTCGAGACTTTCACAAGGACGTGGAGTTGGGTGAAATCAAGGACGGTAGGGTTCAGCAGCACACGTCGCTTTCCCAGATCTGACGGCAGACAAGGACTGCACGGCACGAAAATCAAGCGACCGTGATTGCGTCACGTGTAAAGCTAGTGGGCCCCATAGGCAAATTTGATGATGGTTAAATAATTTGACATTCTCTTCTGCGAATGAATGTTATTGACTGACGTGGGTGTGCATAGTAAAAAGGCCATTTTAAAAGCTGTAAAAAAAATAAATAAAAAGAAAAAATTAAAAAAATGGTGCAAGCTATACGGAGATGACGCTCCACCTGCACCCGTACGACGTCGCTCTGATTTGTGTTAAATGTATATATGTTTTTTTAATCTAATTTTATTAATTACTTTTTAGGGAATTGTCAGTTTTTGTCTGCTCTATGCTCCAAAATGCCTAAACATTTTTAAAAAATATTTGTTTTTCTTTTTCTTCAAAGTTTAAAGGTGGCTAATATTTTAGGTAATTTTTAATTTGGTTCTTCTAAGTTTTAGAAGTTTTTAAATGTTCTTAATCAATCCTTTTATTAAAAAAAAAAAAGACTAATTTGTTTGATGGTGTATCTAGATAATTTATTTTTCTTTGATGAATAAATTAAATATCTTGTGTAAAACAACATTTGGTTTGCGTGTCTCAATAATTTTGAAATTTGGGAAATATAAAAGGTAAAAATGAGAATTAAGAAAAAAATACTAGAAACCACAGTTAAAAATTATTAATCTAATATTATTAACAAATTTTAAGTATTAATGTTGACCCTACATTTCATTAATTTGATAATGTAAAATTTTTAAATATACAATTATTGTGTTATTTTGTGTTGTGGGGTTCAAGGAAGGCTGCACAATTTTGTGAAAAGTGATGTGTACAGTAAAAAAAGAAGGAAAAAACTAAGTGTTAATAGAGAAAGTCAATATTTGAACAGAATTGTAAAATATTAAAACCCTATATAATGGCCTAATCTTTGTTTAATGAATGTTCTATTCATTATTTGAAAAAGTCAATCTAATGCTCCATAAGTCTTTATTTATTTATTATTTTTTAATGTTTACTTAATCACTTCTCCCCAATTATATTTCAATTTTCTTTTAATGAGGCAACTTTATTTTATACAAAGGATTATCAAAATTATTCATTCTAAATGTTGGTTTTTGCTTTAAGTAGATTTTAGAGCTAAAAGAAGTTTATATATATTTTAGAGAATTTCAAGTTATTCTATATATAAAAGACTCATTTTGAATGAATATATATTTTTTTTTCTGATTCAATAATTATGAGAATAGGGATCTAACTATCGATCTTAAAAATGATAATTAAGTGTATTATCCGTATTAGTATTTCAATTTATAGAAATATTTTGAATTAGTTTATACAAATTTGTTACTATTATTGGAATCAGTCATCATCTCGATTAAAATGATTTGAATACATAACTTTTCTTATAAAGATAGTAATTTAAATCAACATTTACATGTTTGTAACTTTTAAAGCTTTTAATCTTTGCGGGGAAAAAAAACTAAAGCTTTCATTTACTTATTATTATTTATTTTATAGCAACACTAAAGCTTTTAATTGAAGATTAAACTATGAGAAAAATTTTTGTTTAGTTTTGGAAGGGTTCTTTCCAAATATAGAAAAATGAACTTAAATATTTATAAATGAATCAAAATTTTACTGTTTATTTGTAATAAACCACGATAGACTACTACATATGTCTATTTGTATATGATACAGATAATAGTCTATTGCGATCTATCACAGATAAACTGTGATATTTTGCTATTGTTTGTAAATATTTTCAACAATTTTTCATTTACAATAATTTTTCCTTAGTATAGCTAGGGAAGGATACCGGGGTATGGTCGAAATTTAAAAGCCAAACATTAGGAAAAGGTCAAAAATTATTTTTTCATATATATAAAAAAATTAAAATCTAATGAGAAAAAAAATCCTATTAAGATGTTTAATGTGACAAGATGACTCGTAGTGCATTTATATTGTTCTAAAAAAAGGAGGTTAAATGTAGAACGACGGATAACTTCATCGAGTTGAGCTTCAAATTTAAGTATAAGTATGAAAATTTTAACTTTTTTTTTTTTTTTTTTTTTTTTTAAATTTTAAAACTTATGTATTACAAAGTCGATAGAAGTTCAAAGTAAAACAACTTTAAGCTAGATACTTATTGAATTTATGAGGTTTGACAAAGTAATTAATGATTCATTTGTGTATTAATTCAACAAAAATTTATACAAAACAGGATATGTTGTTGAAATACACCAATTTAAGAGTAAAAATTGGATTTTTTTCCCTAGAATTTAAGATGTGGATGCAAATAAAAGCATGCATGTGTTCTATCTAATCCAATCATATTATTAAATTAAATAATACACAGGACAAAGGTTGATTTAAACTTCAAACATGCAATGAAACTTTTAAAAATTAAAATATATATTTTAACCAAAATAATAATAATAATTAAAAAAAAAAAGTTAATAAGGTTATTGGTTTTTTTCTTTTGGGTGAATGGCATAATTTAAAGACTAAAACACTTTTAAAAGCGAACTTTCAACGGTCGTATTTTGATTTTTAAACAATTCGAGGCGAGCTAAAGTGGACAAGGTAGTTCTAATTTTCAACACAAAAATCAATGTTCTATGTTATAATTTAGAGAAAATATCAGAGTTGTATTAATTTTAATTATAAAATAATAAATATATCAATTTATATCTTTTATTATGTTTCATGCGAATTAAACTCCATGTAAAATTTTTACTTGTATCAATTAAACTTGTAAACTATCATAAATGAATCAATTTAGATTTTAAACTCGAATTTTTTTTATAATTGTTCATGCATTTACTCTAATAGTCCATTTTAGAAAACCAGCATTTAAAGAAGTCTACACATTTTTTTAGAATTAATGTGATAATTTTCAAAGGTAGTCATAATGAATGGTCTAGATTGATTAGCTTATGAAAATTGAATAGTTTAATTGACTCCAATTATAAGTTTCATGCAGTATGGATCTTACGAAACCTGAAGAAAAATAAAAATTGATACACTTATGAAAATTTAGAATTTAAATTGATACAATTATTAATTTGGAGATTTTATTAATACAACTCCAAAATTTAAGGGTATAAATTGATATCTAGCCTTTAATTAATTAGTGTATGTAAATATGTTCGGAGAAAAGATGAAAATATTTATTATTATTTGGAAGAAAGGGAGATTATATAAAGGTGAGAAACTAAAGCAAATGCTATAACTTTCTCTCTCTTTTTTAAAAACATTTTTGTCTTTTGATGCTAACTACTTTTCAATCCTTACGTGCAAGTTTATTTATTTATTTTTTTTATAATTTTTATAATTTTTAATTTTTTAATAACCTATTTTAAAATAAATTAATGCTAAAAAAAATCTTCATTTCATTCATTGTATTAATAAGTTCTCCTAGACTTTAATTTTCTCAGTACTAAAACAATAAAAAGTAAAGTTGCCATTCTCACTTTTTGGATGTATGCTTTCCTTCCCTTTTCTTTTCTTTTGATTTTTTTAATGTATAATTTTCTCTTTGTGAAATAAATGAGAAATATGTTTTGTCATTGTCATTATTCTGCAATATCAATTATTTATTTTTATGTTTTAAAAAATATTTATTTTTAATTTAAAGTTTAAGTCACTTAAAAAGAGGAGGGAACTAATTTGCTTAAAATATTTAGTCAATTACCATAGATTATTTATATCTTTTTAATCAATGTTATATCACTAAATATAGAAGCTTTCTTCAAGATTTTAAATCTTTGTAAAACTATTTTTTCAATGAACAATTTTCATAATAAAGAAGAAGAAATTTCGAAATCCTAAGGCTAACCTACAAAAATTCCAATAATATTTTTAGACAATGAGAAATAAAAAGAACGAAGAATCCAAGTCGTCTAATCGAAATTGAGCAAACCGATGTTAATCAGTCGAAGGAAATATTAGTAGACGTCGGTTTGGTTGGAAATCGACCAACCGACCAATTTAAATAAGCAAATAAATAATTTTTTTTTTTTAATTTAGTTTTTTTAAGCCCTAACTTTAAGTTCTTTCTCTAGTTTCTTTAATTCCAGTCGGGCAACACACTGATTGAGGCGACCGTCATTATAAGAATTAAGACTTTTGCTGAAAGCCAATAATCGTCGGCCTAGTTCCAAAAATACGTCGGATAATCCTACACCGACGCTAAGTATCCGTCGGGGTAGATTGGAATTGTTGATGGCTGTCGTCAATTCGGACCGATGTCGACGCTAGCAAAATATGTTGAAAAAGGTGTATACGCCGACACAACAATGTGGCGTGACAATTCTTTAATGTCGACGGTTTGAAAACGTCGTTGGTAAATCCTCACAATGTCGTTGACATATACTTGGCCTCGGTAGTTCTTCTATGCCGATGATTACAGTTTGTGGTCGGCATATCCTTGAAATGCCGACGCCTTCTAATATAATGTGGCGTCAACATAGGCCTATTTGTTTTTTTTCCAAAATACCTATTTTATAATTGTGTTATTTTTCCACCTACCTCCTTTGTTCATCACTTTACTTTGTACCTACCAACAAACAAATTATACAAAATACTAATCAACATTAATTCAATATTATTATAAAAGTCTAACATCAATAGGTCATTGCTTAAGAATAAAGTTACATAACCAAAACAATACTAATTTGGTCCCAGAACAAAGACCTTACAAAAAAGTGAAGATGGGCTTCTAGCTTGCTTGCTATGAAAAGTGATCTTCATTGAAAGCTGGTCCTGAAAAACAAATGATAAAAACAAAAATTAAATTTTAGCCTATAATTATAACAAAAAGAATATCAAACACAAATTTAATAAACTTATATGGCAGGACAAGAACTTGACATATTATAAACATCTAATAACTTGACATTTATCATCCCAAACTTAAGAAAAACATCTCAACCATCTTTAAGTCAAGTAACACATCACAACCCACATTTAAGACAAAATAATAACATATAGATCTAAACTTATAAAATAAACTATAAAACATCTCATCCCATTTTTAAGACATAACTATCAATGAATATTTAACAGAAAAATTCAACATAGATCTAAACTTACAACATAAACTATCAATGAATATCTCTCCTATCTTTAAATCAAGTAACACATCCCAACCATTAAGAATTCGAGTAGCATATCAAATGACTGTTACTCCAACCATTAAGAACTTTAATATGCATCAATCTTACCAAAAAGTTCAATGGAGAGTATTTTGTATAACCAGGGTACAATTGATTACGTGAGGGAGAGAGGGGATGGGCGGCAGCAGTGGGTGAGGGAAAGAGGGGACGGGCGGCAGCGAGCTGTTTGCGAAGGAGAGGGAGAGCTAGAACGACACACACATTTTAGGGAAGAAGAGGGAAAGGGAAACTGAAAATAGGGTTGTTATTTTTAGACTGCCGACACCATAAGTAAGGCATCGACAAATCCCACTCTATGCTGATGACACGTAATACGCTGTCGACAAAGGTCCATTTTTGCTGACGGCAATAATCAACCATCGGCAAAGGCCCCCTATGCCGACTGGTAATTATAATATCGTTGTTGTAGGCCCCTCCATACCAACACCTACATTTATTGCAGACGGGGCTTTGAATCGTCGAAAGAACCATTTTTTTACTGATGACGTTTTATAGCATTGGCATGTTTTTGTCGGCATAGGTGAATTTTCTTGTGCACGCCCTCTTGTTTTTGCTCACTAACAACCACCCACAGCTACAACACACCTTCGTTTGTTGCCTTTCTATCTATCTTTGACAGCCCAATCACTTGTCTCGAGCAACTTAGTTCTATACACACACAAACACATCACACAAAAAATCTTAAGATTCATAAAAAAAAATATTAATATATTAGTTTAAAAATGAGTTTAAAACGTCAAAAAAAAAAAAAGAAAAAAAGAAAAAAGAAAAAAGAAAAAAAAACAATTCATTTATTTAGAGAGAAAATGACATAGAAAAAACATATAAAATAGTTATGAAAACCCTTCAATTATTTCTTTCTAAAATAATAATAATAATTATTATTATTACATATTTATATAGAGAAAAAAAACTTTAAACTGACCAAACGACTGGTAGATCAGTTGGTGACACAACTTCTTTTTCGAGATTTTTGGTTTTCTTTCGTTGAAAAATCGAATGTGATCGATCAGAGTCAATATTTTAAAAATCAACTCCAATCGGCTGATGGTAGCAGTACTTGTACACTAACTCATTTCCTAAGTTTTAAAAAATAAATAAATTACAAAATAGACAACAAGCCATAATAAATAAATAAATTATTATATTATCATAGACCCTAATGAGTTTTTATTTACCTAATTAACTTCTCCATGTAATTAAAATTAAATATCTATGTTTTGGACTTCTAAACATATTTATCTATATAATTAGAAAAACACATTAATCATCCATTTATTTTTTACTTTTTTTTCTCTTTTTGAGAAACCATCTTTTTTTTTTTTTTAATTATTACTTTTACTGTGAATTTTGAATTAAGATGTTATTAATCTATTATCATATGCCATTTATAATATAGGGATGTTTTTAGAAATAAAAAAAACGGTTGAAAATAATTACAAATAGAGAAAAATTTTACTTTCTATTTGTGATAGACCGCGACAGACCTAGATAGACATCTATCTGTGTCTATCACGGTCTATCACAAATAGAAAGTGAAATTTTGTTATATTTATAAATAGTTTGATATTTATTTTTATTTATAATAATTTTTCCTATTTATTAGATTATGACACAATTGAAGATGTTGACACTATGATTATTTATTTATTGTATGATTTGGTGAGGTTGCTGTTTAATAATTTTTTTAATTCGTATTACGTATATGTTTTTTTTAATTCGTATTACGTATATGTGCAAACACACACATCTATGTACAAATAGAGGTTTGATGAGATTAAGAATATATTAGAAAATATTTTCCTTTTCTGATATTAGAAATTGGAATATTTTCCGTCAACTTGAGTATAGATCAACTAGCTTAGACACATACTCTCAATGATAAGGTTAGAGATTCAAATATTACAACCCATATGTCATCAAACTAAAAAAAAAAAAGTCAATATGAGCATAATTATTACTCCAAAGATTGATGGTTTAATATTCTCCGCTTCCGCTTCGTAATAGTAGAACTAAAAAAAAAAAGTCACATATAACTAAAAAATAGTACTATAATTAAAAAAAAAAAAAGAAAAAAAAAAGTGGTGGATAGAATTTCAATAAAGAGAAACCGTGTTAAAGCTAACTCATTTTACTCAATGTCTATGTTGAAATTGAACAAGTATGCCCTAATTTTTTCACACCCACGAGAGGTTGTCTTCTCATATTTCTTTTTTGCATAAATAGGCCAATAAAAACTTTTTATTTTCGTCATATTCCACGTTCAAAAAAGTTATATAAGCAATACTTTTCTTTTTGTTCGTGTGTATCTTTATTCTCTCTTTCAAACTTAAATGGTTGACAATATTCATCTCTTTCAAAAACTAAATGATTGAAAATTGAATAATAATAATAATAAAAAAAAAAGAAATCTACTTATAACCAACTTATTTCTATCATTAAAAGTCGATCCATGAAAACGACTCATCGATACATCAATTACGAAAATTTTAACTAATGTTAACTAGTATTTGTTATGGATTATTTCAAATTTTTTTTTAAAGAAAGAAGAAGAATATTTTTTTTTTTTTTGGTAGTATATATTGAATTGAATAGATTGTAATGAATGAAAGGTAGGGGTGAATTAAAAAAAAATATAAACAATATTAAAAGATAGAGGAAAAAAGAAAAAAAAAAAAAAAACTGACAACTACTTTGTTCCCACTTTGAGAGAAGCTTCCCTTTGTTGGTGAAATGGCATTCAAAACCACAATTGAGAACCATTCTTTTTGAGAAAGTCACAAAAGTAAATGTGGCATTTTAAGCCTTTTATCCATTCCCATATTTAAAGTGCAATCACTAAAGTAATCATTTTGATAAAGACCCTCAAACTCTCTTTCCCCAAACTAGCCCTTTGGCAAGAAACTTTGGCATCATTTGAGAAAAATATGACTCAATAAATTAGTTTCTTTCAAATTTTGTTATAAATTTTGGCCTTTTTTATTTTTTATTTTCATAGGTTAAATGAGGTAACATTTGAATTTCCAATACACATCTTGGTATATGCATATTTAAGCATTTATCTAGACGTATATTCGGTAAATGCGAAATTAAAATCTCTCCATTTGGATCAAGTTATTTACTTGCTCAAAAAGATTTATATCAAAGAGAAGAAAAATTGAGATCTTTCTATAATGGTATAAATATTACTCTGATTTATTATCAACTATATTAGTATTTTTTTTAGATAAATCAACCATATTAATAATGCAACATGGAAAAAAGTTAAACTATAAAAATACCCTTAAACTCTACCATTTGTTTAAAGAATGTCTAGAACGAGTGACAATCCAAATTTCTATATTCTAGTTAGGTCACTATCACATAGTTCTAGATTTCAATTTCTATTTAAAATTTTAAATGTTTTTTTTTTTTTTTTTACTCAAATGGTAGTTTTAAAATGGTTATAAGAGTTCGGGGGTAATATTGCAATTCTAAAAGAATAAGGGTATTTCTTAAAAAAAAAAAAAAAACAAATGACAAAGTTTTCAGAGGTATTTTTTCTTTACAATTTAGCCTTTTAAAAATTAGAAAAAAATCATTTTTATCCAAATCTTATCAATTTTGACCATAACCTTAAATAAGTGTAACAATTTTTTTCCTTCATTCCCCCGCTAATTTTAACATAACACTGTAAAAATAAAATCTCCATAAACTCAATATTTTCGGTAAAAATAAAGTCTTCTAACAAGAATAAGTTTGACTAATACACGAATAATTATTTTTAATTTCATAATTTTTAAAAGAAATATCTAATGTTGGGTTTTTGTTTTTTTAATTTTATCAATTTCATATTATACAATATGTTTTAATTCATTGAACATGTAAGATAAAAGTATTTTAGCTAATATTTAGGGTGAGAACTTGTCGTAGAGTTAAAATTGCAATACTTTTTAAAGTCTAGAGTGAACATTCAAACCCCTACCTAAGTTTAATGTGCAATTCGATCAAATTGAAAGTTTAAGGTTAAAATTGATACAACACTTGACAAGTCTTTTTTTAGTACAACAATTACAATGATAGATGATCAAACTTTCAACCTCAAAAGAAAGAGTATATGTCAATTATATATAATCAAACTAAGCTCATTTTGACATATAACTTGACAAGTCTTTTTTTAGTACAACAATTACAATGATAGATGATCAAACTTTCAACCTCAAAAGAAAGAGTATATGTCAATTATATATAATCAAACTAAGCTCATTTTGACATATAACTTGACAAGTTTAGAGGTCAAAGTCAATTTTTTTTCCCAAAAAATTATTTAGAAAGAAAAGATTTGCTCCTCTCTTTCTGAAAATGTAGTGCATGCATGAGAAAGTTAGATATCATTAAAAATTCTTTGTTAAATGCAAAGTGATTTCCATTACAATTACCAAAGTTTCTCTTTCTTTTTCTCTCTCTCTCTCCCTTTTCTCTTTCTAGCCCCTTAGAAAGAAACAAAGTGATGGTCTGGATTTTCATGTATTTACATGTAGCAATAAAAAAAAAAAAAAAAAAATACATTGTTGATTTGGATCTCACAAAAGAGATATAATAGCTAAGCCCTAGCTAAGCTTGATGGGCAAAAAAAAACATGCTTTTTCCCACCCTTTTCTTCTTTTGGTTGCTTTCTGTCTTTCTTGTCTCCCTTTGTCTTTTTCTTTTCCTTTCTCTCTATTGTCTTCTTTTTTGCTTTTCCTTTTCCTTCTCCTTTGTTTTTTACTTTTTTTTTTTTTCCCCTTGATGGGTTTTCTCTTCTCTTCTCAAAAATTTTCACGACCCAAAAAAGAGGAAAGAAAAAAAAAACAAAACAAGAAAGACAATTTCTCTAGCTCATCACATGAAATAAGTATTTTTTTTTTTCTTTTACAACGTTGGATCTTAAATTGATATTCCTAATGTGAATTCCAAATTGGGTTTTTCTGGGCTTGTTCCTGCTGAAAGATTTGTCAATGAGCTTCCATCTGATGTTCTCTCATGGCTTGAGCATTTGGCTTCCTAGTGTTAGGAGGGAAAAAAAAACTATGTTGTTATATATATATATATATATGGATATATTCTTCCAAATAACTCTAAGACTTTGTGTGTGTGTGTGTGTATGGACTGTGCATTTGGGAATCAAAGGACATTTTGACTCAGGGAATAACAGAGGTACAATATTATCATTGAAAATATGAAAGGAGATTTTTTTTAAAGCTTTTGCTTTTGTACAAATATATACCAACAGCTTGCAAAAATGTTCAAAATTGAAGTACATTTTTACAACTCCCCAAAATCCTCTCATTCTAATTGTGTAATGAAAAAAAAGACTTTTAAATTGATTATTTTAAAAAATAAAGTATGCTTTTTGTTACTAAACAAGATTAAAGATGGGTAGTGAAAAGTTTTGATTTTTCATGTATAAATCTCTCTTTTAATGACTTATGAGAAATGGGTAGGGTTTAATTTTGCAAAATAATTGCGACTAAATGTCATGAGAGTATAAAAGGCTTCCAAAAATGGGGTATCAAAGTGAAAGACAAAATTTCATTTTGGGAACCTAAAAAGTTTGATTAAAAAAAAAAAAAGAAAAGTACCTGATCAAGCTGAGAGGGCTGGTTTTCAGAGGAATCATTTGGTATGCCTTGGAACAAAGCTTCTCTGCTAAAAATAAAATAAAAATAAAAACAGAAACAAGGAATAAATTCATTCAGCACTGGAATATATGAATCATTTTGAAATTTTAAAAAAAAAAAGATTCCAAAATGATGTCAAAAAGAGAGAGAGGAAAAAAAGGCTTATCTATACAAATTTGAAAATATTCTGTTGAAAAATCTTTGAGAATTAATAAAGAGTTCAAAGAACCAAAAACCCTCCCATGTAATTTTTCCCTTTTATAGTACTATGAAGAGATGCCAAATAGATCACTTAGAAACTACTAGGAAGTTTCAAAGGGAACATCTTTTTGGCACTAAAATTCCCACTCTTGTGTCCACCATAGAGCTTTACAATTGACATCAAAAGGGTTTTCTTTTTCAAAAAAAAAAAAAAAAAGTGTTTTTAATTTCTTTCGTACATTTAACGATATTAAATAATTTATGGAGGGTGTTTTTACCTCGAAGAATTACTCCACAAGGCATGAAAGTCCTTATGAGAACGATGATGATCTTGTCCTCCAACAACCGTTTGTCTAAATCCATGGGTCATTGGATCACCGGTCGGAGCATCAAGCCTCATTCGCGACGACTTCTCGTTTTCGTACGTTGTATCTTCGTTTGTTGTGTCTCCAGATGACCCATTTTGATCGTAAATATCGTCCGAATTCCCTACATTTATATCATAACCTAAACTCATGTTAATTCTAACGAAAAACTTAACGCATTAGGTAAAAGTATATACCAACTTTTTAAAGCTCAAGGACTTGTAATTTTTTTTTTTCTCGGGATTAAATTTAATAGAAAAGAAAGTACATAAAAAAAAAAAAAATGTTAATTAATTGAAGATGGTTGAGTAATGGTTTTACCAGAAGAAGCTGCAGCAGCAGCTCTATCAGTAGTCTTTACAGTTCTATACATCTGCAACAAGAGATTAAGTGATTATATAAACAACCATTTTGTTTGGTTCTAAATTAGGGAGACATAGATAATGAACATAAGAAGCAAAGAAAAGTAAATAAATATTATTTTTGGTGAATTTAACAAGGAAATGTTCTGAATAATGTATCATTGAGAAATGATAGTGTTTTTGTACTTTATTGGGACTTCATTTTCAACATTTTGTTTACTCTTTCCTCTTTCTTTCACTTGTAATTAGAGGGGAAAAAACCCTTATTATGATTCTCTCTCTTCTCCTCGTGATTAGAAAGATCTATTGTTAGTGAACAAATTATTCAACGAGACTGTCTTAAATAATGGTTGAATGTATTTTTTTATTTTTAAAAAAGTACCTAATACAAATTCAAGTTAGTTTCTTAGTTTTTCTCAATACACCAAACTATGTAAAACTATTCAGACACATTGTGTGACAGCCGTATGGATACTCTTTTCATTCATTATCTGTCATGTGAGTGTGGTTTAAAAATTTAGAGAATCTAACAACATCAAAAATAAATTTATAGTAAATAAAACAAAGGAGAGAGTAATAAATACTATGGGGGTACTAGAAATTCTTTTGAAAATGAATAATTATTAGGTAGTAGAAGAAATTAAATTTTTTTTTTCTGGAGAAATTTATTTATTTTTTCTTTCATTTTAGTTTTAAGCCCTCTTGGCTATAGCTTCTCCTTCCTCATTTCTCAAACAAAATCTCTCTTTATTTTATTTTATTTTTATTTTTATTTTTCATCCTTTTCTTTATCTCTCTCTTACTTTGGAGTAAGGTTCAATCTCCCAAGCAAAAAAGCTGTTTATTAGGTTTCAGAAGAGAGCAGAAAAAGCCCATAACAGATCTAATGTTACTCCCAAAAAAAAGGGGAAAATAAAAAAAATAAAAAAAAAGAAAAAGAAAAAAAGAAAAAAAAAAAAGGTAGTAAGTATTGCTGCAGAGCCCTTATCACTGCAAAAAATTTATTAAAACCCCTTGAAGTTTGAAACTCTATCCTCTTAACGCTTTTAGTTTAGTTTTTTTTTTTTTTTTTTTTTTTTT
>QLSR01000048.1:231029-244666 GCA_031780015.1 Citrullus colocynthis
TTTTTTTTTTTTTTTTTTTTTTTGGTGATTTTTTGGAAGATGGGGTTTTCAATTCTTCAAACCTAATATTTGTGATGGGAGAGAGAGAGGGGAAAAAAAAGAAAGAAAGAAAGAAAAGAAGAAATTTTAGGTATTGTTTTGAGATGGGGTTTGATGAAATTTAAGAGAGTAGTTGAAGAGATTTGAGAGAGAGAGGACAAGGTATATGAAGTGAATGGTTGTTTCTTTTGTGTGAAGTATATGTGAGACAATGACACTTGAGAGGACTGTGGAGAGAGAGTTTTTTTTTTTTTAATTAATTTATTTAACACTTAAAAAGTTAAGATTAAAATATCATCTTTTTGAGTCCCTGTAACTTTAAAAATTTACGTTTAGTTCTTGTACTTTCAATAAATCTTAAACTTAACTTTTAGGGTTATTTTAAAGGAAAATTATCTTAAATGACAAAACCGTTGAAAATATTTACAACTAATAACAAAACGCACAATCTATTTAATAGACTGCGATAGATCACGATAGACTACTATCGTGACACAGATAGTAGTCTATCGCGGTCTATTGCAGATAAACAATAAAGTTTTACTATATTTATAAATATTTTTTATTTCTTTTGCTATATTTGAAAGGAGCTCTAATTTAAAGTTAGCTTTTTTTTTGTCAAATTTGTGAAAATAATAATGAAGGTTTTTATTTAGGAAATGGCACAATAAATTTATGTTTTCCAAAGTTACTTTGGAAAACAAGGGGGGTTTGATAGGCAATTTCAAATTTTATTTTATACTTTTAGATTCAATAAGTTCAGCGAGTATGCGTTTGGTACGCAGTTTGGATTATGTTTTCAAAATTTTTTTTTTGGGTTAAATGATCCAAATAGTGTAAATTCTGAAAACCAATATTTTTATATTTTCTATGTATCCAAATTTTGAATTTAAAATTAAATATTATAAAAAATAGAAGCAATAACAAATATAGTATTTCATGTTATAACTATACTCAATTATTTTTGTAAAATTAAAATATGTATTATATAATATTATTATACATGATATGATCTTACAAAATTATTCTTATACAAAAATTTTAGCATAAAAAAAGTTCATAAATTAATTAGTGATAATTTATATTCAACTCAATATTTATTGAGAAACTATAATTAGTTATAAGATTTATAAATATATTATCAAACACATTTTGAAAATTTGTTTAAATTGGAATCTAATTTCTGAATCTACTACTAAACACGTATATAAAACATGAAATATAACCATGTTTTCTTCAAATCAATTATTTTTCAGATTATCTACCAAATAGATCCTAATAGATTGATTATTTTCAAAATAATAATGGACTGATATCCTTTTAGGAAAAGGTAATGATGAATTATTTGTAAATAGTGATTTTAAGATTTGTTGAAGATGTGAAGACTAAATTTAGACATTTACAAATGAAAAGACTAAAATATGTTTGAGGATCTTACTGTGGAAAGATGAGGAGACGTTACAATCATAATAAGATCCTTGCATTACTTTTCACCATTATTAATTGGTTTTCATATGGAATCTTATGCTTATCTTATATAGTATCAGAGTCTGAAGTCCAAACAAATAACATTTGTTCCGATGTCAATATAAAAAAAAAAAAAAAAACAAACAAACAAACAATTACAAACTCGAACTAACACCATCTTGAGGAACATGTCGAAAATGTCCCACAATGAAAATATGGAGAGACCTACAATTTTTAAAACATACAAAAACCAAAATGATATTTTAATTTGCATTTAAAAGTACAAGGACAATTTTTCTTGTTTTTGTTATTATTATTAGTCTAATTACTATTTTTGTCCCTAAACTTTTAGAAGTGTCTAATAACATCCTTGAACTTTTTATTTTGTGGCTAATAGTTCCTTGAAACACTTAAAACTTTTTTAACTAATTAATTTACTAGATATATAAAATTGAAAAGTTCAAACACTAAATTTATAATTTTTAAAGCTTATGGATAAAATAGATATACCTTCGAACTAAATTTGTAATTTAATCATTTTTTTTTCTTTTTTAACCACCACCACCATCATTATTATTATTATTATTGAGAAAAGATAGAGGGTTTGCTTTTTGTGGGTGTGGGGATAGGGTACTAAGGAGAGAAGTGAGAAAGGGTAGAGAGAGGATGAGAAATTCTTAAAATAAAAATAAAAATAAAAAAGCAAAATAAGTTTAGGGACTTGATTCCTTTTTTCTCCACCTTTTACTTTTTTTTTTTTTTTTTTTTTTCTTTAGGAAGAAAAAATTCTTAGTCTGCAATTTTTTAAGATTAAGACTAACTTTCTTAAATTTTTCTTATTATTAAATTCTTTTTTTTATACTCATTTCTTTTTATTTTTTTTTTTTGTATATGTTTTATTTTTTTTTTTTGTATATGTTTTATTTTTTTTTTTTGTATATGTTTTATTTTTTTTTTTTTTTTTCTTTAGGAAGAAAAAATTCTTAGTCTGCAACTTTTCAAGATTAAGACTAACTTTCTTAAATTTTTCTTATGATTAAATTCGTTTAATGTCATGTTTGTTAACTATTTAGTTTTTAAAAATTAAATTTAGAAAATACCATTTTTATTTATTGATTTCTTTATTTTGTTGTCTACTTTTAGAAGTATTTTAATTGAACCAAGTTTTTGGGAAAATATTTCTTAAAACTTGTTTTAATTTTGAAATTTAGTTAAGAATTTAAGTGTTTAGTTAAGAAAAGATGAAAATCATTGTAAGAAATTGTAATAAATCAAACAAAATTTTCAAGAAAAAAAACAAACAAACAAATAAAAATGGTTATTGAATGGATCCTAAAAAAGTTCCACTCTTTTATATTTTACCTAAGAATTTTATAATTTTGGAATTAATTGAAAATTAAAAAATTACCAAACTACCCATGATACCTTTAATTTTAATGTTGAAATTAAAAAAAAAAATCATCCTAATGGTATTTTTTAAAATATAAAATTACAAATATGAGTGAAGATCTAAACCTCCGCTTTATAGGGTAACCTACCCAAACATATTGTTCAACTAATAAAAAAAGTGTCAGAGACCACGAGCTTCGAGATATCTCCACAATGGTATGATACTGTCCGCTTTGAGCATAAATTCTCATGATTTTGATGTTGGTTTTACCCAAAAGATCTCTTACCATTGGAGTTATAGTTCTTTCTTATAAACTCATAATGATCCCCTTATCTAATTAGGGTGAAACTTGGATCGCATTTCCAACAAAAAAAATTGTTTATAATCTTTTGTAATCTCATAAATGTAATTTTAATAATGAGATTTTCTATTTCATCCTATTAAATATTTTGGTAAATGTAGCTCAACTGATTAAGGGATATATATGTTCTCAATCAAGAAGTTAAATGTTCAAATCTTCCACAACCATACAAAATATATTTTTGTACAACACATTTTGCTAATGGGCCCCAAATCCTAAATACTAGCTCTAAAAACAATATTTAAACCTAACAACATTGATGGTTTAAAAATAGAAAATTTTGAATAATCTCAATAAAATTTTCCCCCACTTGTTTTAGGTTAGATCTACAAATGCAAAATTATGGCAATTAAACCAGCTGAGTTGCTTTCCCTTGATAAATCAAAACAAGCAAAATTCCCATTTCATTCAAAACCCTAATTTGAAGGAAAAAAAAAAAGGGAAAAAGAATCCTAGAGTTTTTGCTTATTTCCAAAACAAGTAAAAGTTAGTTTCCCCCTTTGTTTATATATTGAACTCATGATTGATTTCCCAAGAGGTTAAAAATGGTAAATTTTATTGTTTACTTTGGAAATGTAGGCTCTATTATCATAGACACAAGTTTCTCAATAACTTGATTAAGAACTTTATTTGATGAAATTGAGAAAATTGCTATTTTTGATCCTAAACTAATTTCCATCTCAAATATTGTTACCATGAATGGCATTACCATATTATAATTGGTAATAGTTTAGAAACTAAATCTTCTTTTGACTTTATTAATTTGCAACTATTAATTGATAGTTCGTTGTTCATCGATTAACTGTGAGTTTTGAGATGTCTTTTGAAAAAGTGTAATTTTTTAAAATGGAAAACAATTTTTTGTAAGCACTTTTTTAGGAAGAAAAATTAATTAAATGTTTTATTCTTATAACTTTCTTTTAGAAAGAGATACTTTATTGACGTGTATGTGAGAAACATACCCAAAAAGAATTACATAAAAATATGTCAAAAATACAATAATGAACGATATCTTAGGATATGTTTCAATTACACATTGTTTTCATACATTTAGACTTTGAAGTGTTTCGAGAAAAAAAAATCGAAAAAAATTTCTTTTATTAAAATGATAAATGAATGGTGTTACAACTGATATCAACCAAAAATATCATTGAAATCAGTTGTAATGAAAATTGAAGAAAATTGCTTTTAATTAAATATTTTGGTGGTAACTACATTTTTTTAGTAAAATTAATTGTAAATATAACATTATTTAAAAATGATTTTAAATAAGTTTTTGTTAAAAGAAAATGTATTTTTATTTTAGGTTATAGTTATTGATGACTTACATAAATCAACATAATTAATCTCTCGTAGATTAATTATAATTATAATATTTAACTTATTTACTAATGATATGTTTTTTCTTTTTTAAAAAAGTAATTGATTAATGGTAATCATAGATTTCTAATCATTGTTTTTAGTACAATAAAGGTAGAGGAATTCAAACAAATAAACTTGTAGATTGTCAACACTTTATGTCCCAATTGAGCTACACTCACTTTAGCAATCACTAATTTACTGTGGAGTGATTAAAAGTAAGAAAAAAAAATTAACCAACTAAAATTTATATTAAAATATAAAATTCAATAATTATATTATAAAAGTTAGGCAATCATTTTTAAAAAGAAAAGGAGAAAAAGAGAGAAAAATATGCTCTTAGACAATCATTTCGGTCATATTTTGAAGTTATGTAGGAGAAAAAAATGCATATTATTTAGTGTAATAATAGAAAATTCTTAATTTATCAAGTGGTTAAATTAAGACTTGGATGAAAAAAAAAGGTGAAATGATTATTGTGGTCTTTTCTTGAACCAAAAAAAAAAAAAAAAAAAACATTTTGAAGGTGAAAAGTTGGAGACTTTTTACCATTGATTTAGCTTTCACGTGTTATTTAGGGCTTGAAAAAAAAATCCCTTTGTGTAAAAACTATTTCATATAAAAAGAAGGATAAGCCTTTTTCATTTTTGTCCTTCATTCCTTATTTTTATTACTATTTTTTTCCCCATAATTGAGGACCCACATCCCCTTCTCATTGGTTGAAAATCCAAATATAAGTAAAATTTAAAAGTGTATATATATATATATATATTTGAAAATCCCTTCTCATTAGACATTTTTCCACCAACTCCTCAACCATAAAACCACTGGGTTTCATTTTTGTGAAGATTAAATTATTGGTATAATTAGTTCATCCAAATTAAATTTATATTTCCATAAATTTTATATAATGGGTTAATGAATTTATAAATTAGCAAATGTCACATCATGCTCAACTCTGCTGTTGTGATCCGTTGGAATATATTGATTGAAAGAAACAATTGTACATTCAACCACAAATACAGTAGGAACCTCAATCTATGGGACACCGTATGTACTATACACCTGGATTCTGGACTTTTAGATCAAAACAACTCTTTAAAGACTATAAACATGTCTTCTATTTCTCTCAATTTGGTTGCTTTTATATAACTTGATTTTTCCCTTCGCTTAGGCTTCCCTCCAGTCCCGATGACCTTTTGTACCTTGATTTGTTGATCTAATGAAATTGGGTAGTGGAATATGATAAGGGTGCTACGAATGTGCCAACCTAATTGGGATATATGGTGCGTCTATGGATTCACATGGTATCTTTTTTTATTAAAAAAAAATTAATTTTCTTAAATTTATCGATATCTTAATTTGCTATAATTTTTCAATAACTACTTAAAAATATTTTAAAATGTTTTGACAATAAATAAAATACTTTTTATTGATTAAAAGTACTTTTTATTTTTTAAAAAATCAAAATAAAAACAGGAACTCTATTTCTCTTCTTCAAAGAAGTATTTTACTTAAAGCTACTATTTTATTTAAACTTTATCAAACATAATAATAATCATTTTTTAAAAAATCTTAAGAAAAAAAGGTTTTTTCTTTAGGTCAAAGATTTAAGTAGCTTTTACTTTAAAATGGTCTTCATGGATTGGTTGAGTGGTCAATAAGAGTTATCATTTATTAAAGAATTTAGAAGAAATAAGTTCAATCCATGGTAGACACCTACCCAAGATCTAATATCATATGAGTTTCCTCCCCACTCAAATATTGTAGGGACAAACAAATTGTATCATGTAAAATTAGTTGAAATGTCCACAAGATGGTCTAGACAACTGCAGTTATAAAAAAAAAACGATAATCATAATAATACTTACCCTAAAGTTACAACACTAAATTTTGTTACATTTACCTTGCTACATATAAATTTTTGAAAAAATTATTATAAATAGAAAAAATATCAAGCTATTTACAAATATATAAAAATTTTACTGTTTATCAGCAATAGATCGCAATAGAAATTTTCTATTGCTTGAGTGATAGAAGTCTATTGCGACAGAAGTCTATCGTTATTTATCGCTGATAGACAATAAAATTTTTTTATATTTGTAAATAGTTTGACTCATTTTGTCATATTAAATATATATATATATATATATATATATATTAAAAAAAACCTCTAAATTTTTTTAATACTAAATTTGGGTATTAGCATTTATAATTTCACATTATGTTTATTGAAAGATATTTTGGTCAAAAGCTCATATGCAAAATGTGAATGAACTTTTTAATAAAGCTAAGTAGCTAGAGGCAATGGGTATTTTAATTAGAGTTTGTTGAACCCTATGTAGGGTATAGCCTATAAGGGTCATCCTAAACTTTGACCCTTTTTTTTTCAATAATTAATACCTCTTTGTCACCTTAATAAAATTATAGTATTTTTAGTATTGTAGCATAAACTTGTTCCATCAATTCATGAGTCCAAATAAATAATTAGATTTCGAGAGTTACTTATTAAGGAATATAATTGATATAACCTATGTTTGAATTATTGAGTCATAATTTTTTGTTTCCAATCTGCAATTTTTGTTTTCAAACTGTCATTGCAATGAAAGCTTGTGAGAAGTATTGCAATTATTGGTAGAACTCAATAGTTCATCGACTATATTAATAAAAATAAATAAATAAATAAAAGAAAAGAAAAAATGTATAGCAATTAAACTCTTAAACTAATAATTGATTTTTTTCCATTTATAATCAATATTTCACACCTGAATCAATTTAAATTCCCATTAGTACATAAGGATTTAACTTTAAAATTGTTATACATAATTTCTACACGTTTCTAAGACATAGTTGAATGCATGGACTATATACTCAACAGAAAAATAAAAATAATATGAAATCAAAATAATAGTATATTTTTATTAATTTGAGTGATTTTTTCTCATTTGAACTCGTCTATTTTTATTTTTATTTATCGACTTTAGACAGAGTTATATGATTATTCTTTATTACTGCTTTGAAAGATTTTTGGGAAAGCAATAATTTAATTTAGGTACCAACACAAGCTCACTTCAATTAGTATAAATTTGTGCTATCAAATCAATTTTCAGGTATGAAGTTTTAATTCTTCCACTTCACGTACATATCAAGAAAAAAAAATCATTTAAGTGATTTTGAGTTTATTTTAAAGGAAATCAAATGAAAATAATTATAAATAAGTAATTACGAAAGATTTAAATTGGTTCACTTAAAAAAAATTTAGGGAATAAATTGGTACGATTGTTAGTTTGGGATTTAATTGATAAAAGGTTTCAAAATTTAGAGATATAATTTTTTTTCTTCTCTTTTTGACAAAAATAAACTTAGTATTTCGATTAATTAAATTTTAGAATATCAGATTATTTGTAAAAACAAGTTAAATAAAAGAAATTAACTTAGGGATATTATAAAATTTGGACTAGATTTGATTAGTGGCTCAACTTTAATTAGATTTTTGTAACGCCTTTTGCTCCCCAATGTGTGTGAGATGTTTCTTTGACAATAGCAATATTTAAATAAGTAGAGAGCTTCAAAGTGTTTTCAAAGGAAGAAAAGTTATATTTCATCATTAATTTTGAGAAAGAGTGGTTAGGGTTTTTCTAATTATTTTAAGTTTTTTCTTATATAAAGCAAAAAAATAAATAAATAGTTACCATTTTGTTCCTCATATTTTGAAGTTTAATTTGTTTAATTTTAGTCCATATACTTTCAGTTGTCCAATTTTCATCTCAGTAATTTCAATAAATCTTAAATTACTCTCAAAGTTAATTTTTACCCAAACTAATTAAATAATAATGATAATTTTTGTTTTAAAAATAATATATGTGAATATGTTTTGAAAATTACAGTAAAAATGATATAAATAACAATAAACTAGTACTGGGGACCAAATTTAAGATTTATTGAAAATATAGAGATTAGAATTGGACAATTAAAAGTAGAGGGACTAAAATTGAATAAATTTCAAAGTATAGGGACCAATATGGTATATTAACCTATTAGATATTATTTTATTTGGAAAAAGAAGAGAGGTAGACTTATGTTTTTTTTTATATATTTAATATATGGAATAGAAGAATCGTACCTTAAATTTGATAATACAAATTTTATGTCAATTGAATTATGATATTTTAATCCGAAAAGACTTAATTATACTATTCTAGAGTGCAAATCATTACACTACAAAAAGATAGATGTTATATTAGAAAGTTCATCCATCTATCACATTTTACAAAATAGCTAATTAACAATAGAATGATTAAAATAGTAGAAACATTTAGTAAATTTTAATCGTCAAATAATGGAATTGATAATTAAATATTTAAAAGTATAAGAATATGAAAAAAATCTAATTTTTTTTTTTAAAAAAAGGACAATTAAATTAAAAGTTATGGGATAATGGCAAAATTCTTTTATATGTATATATTTGACAATATGTGGGGCAAAATCCTTGTATATAGGGACATAAAATCTATTTTATTTTATATATTATTTTTCTAGAAATATAGGGGACAGAGATTTTAAATTATCATTTGATGATTAATTAAGATTTGGGAGTTTGCTAAGTTAGAGCTTCTAGAGCCATGGAAGCATTAAGAAAACCATATAAATTAAATAAGAAAAAGTTTCTTTTTTAAAAAAAAAAAAGGTTGTAAATGGTAATAATAATAATAATAATAAAATAATTATAATAATATTATAATAAGGTTATTTGGATGTGTTTGATTTTGGTCTATTTTCTGACAAAAACATAAAAGATTATGAAATAATCTTGGGAGCGATCAATGCGGAAATTTAATATAATAAAATTAAATTTTAAGACTGACATATTTGTTAATCATGCTAATTAATCAAGACAAATCAACCTTCCGATTGTTTTATTATTATTATTATTATTATTATTATTATTTAGCAATGGTATCAAATGTCAACCATCCCTTGGAATTCTACATTAGGGTTTCTAAATTTGTGTATATGTATGGAACAAGATTCAAAGCATTCTAAAACTATATATTTTTCCTAAAATTTTGCTACATTGGGATAATATAATTTACCATTGTTTTTATAATTTAAAAATAGTTAAATTTTACCCAAAAAAAAAAAAAACCTAAACTATGGGTAGGTTTCAGTTATGTGTTAATGATGTTGTAAATGAATTTACATATGACTTCTAATTTTTAACACATTGGTCGATCAGTTAATTTTCATATTATTTTAACAGGCAAATTCTTAACGAGCTTTTTCTACAAATTTGAAATTGCAAACATAAAAATTAGGTTGAAATATCATTTTGGTCTTTATACTTTAAAATTCTTTCAGTTTTAGTCCTTTGTACTTTCAAATGCTCAATTTCAGTTTCTATACTTTCAAGAAATTTTAAATTATTCCTATTGTTTAATGTTGGTTTTTTTTTAAAAAAAATGATTATTTATTAATATTTTTACTATAAATTTTGAAGGCACAATCACACATATTATATTTTTTTTTTATATAAAAATTATTGTTATTATTTAAGTAATTTCGATAAAAATTAACTATGAGCAACAAATTCTAACCAATGTTAAAATACAGAAACTCAAATGGTAATTTAACCTTAAAATTAAAATTTTCAAAATGTAGAGGTAGCATAATTGAAAATTTCAAATATAAGCTGATTTTAACTAATTAAAAAAAGTAAAAGGAAAAGACAAGAAAATTATAGTATTTTAAAAGAAGGGGCTGGAGGACAAGAAATTCAAACATTAATTTTTAAAAACATGGATTTGGTCTAATTTTTGGAGGAGTGTGAAGAGAAGTCAAGGGAGAATCTCACATTAATACCTTAGTTTCATGATGTGTCCCTATTGCTTAATAATAATAATAATAATTATTATTATTATTATTATTATTATTTAAGTAAAATTATTCAATTAATTTATTGTTTGTCAAAATTACATTCATCCCTTGTTTTATGGGATTTGATCACTTCTCAACAAAATACCCAAAGTTCCATACCTACTTTGCTAGGATTGATAATCCAAATCAATTGCTAAAAATTCATAATATATTATTTTAATACACTCTTTCCTGGCTTATCTTATCGTTATTAGAGCTATATAGTGTTCTTTGATCTAGTAAGTGAGGCCAAAAAATCAAATAAAATTTGAATTTCTTTTCTTCAAACAGAATAAAATTAGTGCTAAAGTAATTTTTCACATGAAATTAAAACTTACAAAATACAAATTATTAGTCTTCTTACATTTTATTAAAAATATATTTAGATATTCTGATAAATGTTGATATATCATCAAGTGAATTATAGTGAGTTCTAAAATAAATTTTTTATTTTTCTTTTTGTTGCTTTTATTTGATGGTTTTAGGGATATTTGGGACAATAATTTTATTTTAATTATAAAGATTAAATCATTTGTAACCCCCTCTAATTTTTATTGTTTTTTCAAGAAATTTGATTCAAAATAAAATTAATTAGTATTTGAAATCTAAGTTTTATAAATGGCTAAATTAAACTGCTACCAGTATCTATTTCCCTTCTTTTCGTTTCTTTTCTTTTTTCTTTTTTCTTTTCTTTTTTTTTTTTTTTTTAATTTTAACTTTGGATTCTTTTGCTTTAATTTTTTATATAATTTTTTTAGCTCAATGCCTATATTCAATTCTTTTTAACATTATCTATGTTTTTTTATTCTTCTTTGGAGATCTCATTTTTTCTTTTCAACTCTAACGATAGGCTCCTTCAATTTTCCTACTTCAGGTATCTCTTCATTTTATTGCAACACATGTAATATGAAAACTAGTAATACGAGATTATTATTGGTTAATCATTTCATTTTTTTTTTTTAATTTTCATCTTTTTAGTTCAATAACTGTATAGGTGGGGACATCAAACTCTTATATTTGCGATATGGTTTAGGTTCAAATTGACTCATTCTTTTTTATTTCAACCATGAATGTTAAAAAAATTATATAACTAACGAAAGATTGGACGATTGAGAATGTGAAAGTGCTTATTTTTAATTTATTCATGAATGGATTTGTGGAAGGCCATCCCTTTACATTAGTAGAGAGTATTAAATGTCACGTGATGCAATTAATTTTATGCAAAATAAGAAATATCAAAAGAATGTGATGTGCCTTGACTTTTAGAACAACCAATTAACCAATTAAGAAAGACAATTTTTTTTATTAAAAAAAAAATGAGAGTTTGTTAATGAGGTAGTACAACATGTTCTTAATTTTTTTTTTTAAATGATCATTAATTTATTTATTCTTTTCATTGTTTAGTAATTTTTAGGATTAATATATGCATAAGCATAAAGGTTAAGAGAAAATTGTCCTACATACTGTTTGATTGTATTTTGTACGAAATCAAACATCAGCACTATCCCATAATGTAATGTTGGATTCAAATAACTTAAAGAAGAATATTGAATTTTTTTTTATTTCTTTATTTTTTTTTCCACCAACAAGTTTAGTATTTTTTTTAGATTGATTTGAGAAAAAATGTTTTTTCAAAAAAACTCATTTTTATTTAAACTTTTTTGATAAAAATAGTTTAAAATATACTTTAAAATCTATTTTGAGTGGTTGTCAAACACTTCCATTTTTTTCTTATTTTTTAAATTAAACACTTGAAAATATATTCCAAACGCACCCTTAATACATAGTATATTCCTTTTTAGTTTCACTTGCCCCACAATTAAATTAAATGTATAACCTTTTTTTTCTTTTTGGAGAAAGCACATATAAGCTCTTTAATAGTGATAGCATTTTAAAGGGAAATTATTATAAATGGAAAAAATATCAACTTATTTACAAATACATAAAAATTTTAACAATAATCGCGATAAACTTTTATCGCTCTTTCTATCACTGAGCGATAGAAATATATTGCGGTCTATCACCCAATGATAAAAGTATATCGTGGTCTATCGCTGAAATTTTTCTATATTTATAAATAGTATAATTCATTTTGCTATATTTGAAAACAATCCTATTTTAAATTGTTACATAGTATTTAGTTGTTTTAAGTTTATCATTTTAAAATTTCGTAAAATTACAAATTCAATTCCTTATATATGGGTAATTGCAATTGATAACACTTTTAAGACTAATAATTAAGTGTGTAGTAACATTTCTAAAGAATTGCAAATATAGCAAAATCTATCGGTGATGACTCTATCACTGAGAGACTCCTGCAAGTGATATAGTCTATCACTGAATGATTCCGTTAGTGAATATAAATTTTGTTATATCTACAAATTATTTTACATTGTCCTGTATCGGTTAATACTTTAGGTCTAGTTGCTATATTTACAACTGACCCTATATAACATTGGTAGCCATTTAGACTTTAAGTTCGATAACATGTGAGGATAAAAAATTTGAACCCCCAACTCCAAACTAGTTGAGTTATACTTGACGTGTCTAAAAATATCAATGATGTCATTCAACCATATCGTTAATGAAATGATGATATGATATATCTATGGAATAAATATTAGCTACCTTATAACGATCCAGAAGATTTGATGATAAAAGAAATTGAATAATAAGACATTCATCTAGGAGTTCAAGTTAAGTTAAATTAAATTAATTAAAAAAAAAGAAAAAAACTAGCTGAACTGAATCAAGTTAATTGACTTTAACCTTATTTGTGGATCAGTTTAGTTTTTTAAAGTATAAAACCAAAAATAGTTAGGTCAATTTGGTAGGAATAAACTTATCGATTCTAATCTATTCTGGTGGGGGATCTTTTTGTCGATTCAACCAGTTTTGTAAGTTTGGTTTTCAAGAAATTCGATTTTGACATCAATTTTAAAATTTTCTCAAAACCCTTGTGTTGGTTAATTCAACGCCAATTTCTAACCCCTCCCCCCCAGAGAGAAGTATGGAGGTTTTGCTTTAATGGGCTCCGTGTCATATTGGGCTTTGAAACGTAAGGTCCAAGACGGCCCAACTTCTTTTTTTTTTTTTTTTTTTTTTTTT
>QLSR01000048.1:245580-324040 GCA_031780015.1 Citrullus colocynthis
AAAAAAAAAAAAAAAAAAAAAAAAAAAAAAGATGAAACATTTTGAATCTTTTGCAAAGACTTCTAGTGCAAAAGCTAACCTCAAATTACGTATACAATAAATCTACGAGGGAAAGTGAAGAGAAAAAACAGGAATAAATTAATTAGTGAAAGATACACGCAAGATCTCTTTGAAAAGAAACCATTACCGATTGTCTTCTCTTCTCTCTTTTTTTTTTTTTTTTTTCGTTTCTTTTTCTTTTATAATAAAATTGAGGTTAAATACAAGTGTATTTCAATTCCACAATAGTTCAAACGATGATAATTGTTTGATATTACTAGGTTTTTTGTATTAAAAATTAAAAAAGACAATGATGATTCAATTTCTTATTCCAAATTTTTTCACCTCCAAACGAAAAAGGAAAAAATGTCTCATAATTCTAATTAGAACATATGCTAATAAATTAAGACCTTTAAACACAAAATTAGAACGTCTAGCATAATACTCACAAAAACATCATTTTTAAACTCATAAACCTAAGTTAAAGACCATAAGTTCAAGAATTTATTAGACATTTTTTAAGTTTAAGATAGGTCAAATTTGTAATTTAATCTTAAATCAACCCGCTGAAACATTCATGTAAATCTCACATTTATCTAATTGCTTAAAATTAGAAAGTCCATAAACATGTGATCAGTTATAAATAAAGCAATAAATAATAAAATAAATTTAAAATTGTAACTCGAATTGTCTGGGTCGTGAATTTTTAAAAGCGTTAATTCTGTGAACAAACCCATAACCTGGTATAAATTATAAAGAAACCCACACTCCCACGCCCACACAATTCACATTATTAGAAAAATTACCAAATGTAATTCAGATCTATATTAAACGGTTATATTATGGGACATATAGTTTTCAAGGAGCAACCATAAAATTCAAACTTGGTGGCTAAAGTCCCCCATAATTGGACTAAGCTATTTTCAAAAGGAAGAAAGGTTCCTTTCTCATATCTAAAAACTATGGTTTTATACCTTCCCACCATTCAAACCAATATATATTCTCTTTATATCTTTAGTAGAGAAAAAGGGTGGAAATGATTGTGGGTGGGGGATAGTTTTGTCCCACACAACCATCCTTTCAAAACAGAATAAAATAATATCAGCACTAATTCAGATGTCCTTTTACCTGGGACTGGGAGCAGCAGCGCTTTGCCTTTTGCCCCCACAAGAATATGAGACCAAAAAATTGTCTCTCTGCATTGATTGAATACCAGTTAATATTCTTTCACATTCTTTACCAATTCAAATGGATTAAGGTAAGAAGAAAGCACCAATCTCTGGAGAAGAAACCTACTGGTTCGTGTCTAGATTCTAAGTGTTAGCTACAAGTGACAAAGAAGGAACTTCTTTGTATTTTATTCGAGTAGTCCAAGGTACATGTACCCGTCGCTACAGAAAGAATAAAGAACATGAAAATGGAAGCAGCAAGAGCTATATATCTTTCTTTCTTTCTTTCTTTTTTTTTTTTTTTTTTTTTCAAATGAAGTACGTGGGAATCCCCACTTACCTCACAAAAATGGAAGTGAGAAGAAAAATAAGAACTAGACATCAAATTGACTAAACCATCTACCTGCTTATAGCAGAGAGCTGCAGCAAAGGTTGTTGTCCCAGGACGGCGGGATAAATGGCCCGGTACCGACTTGGGTTACCTTGAAGAATCTGAATCATCA
Source organism: Citrullus colocynthis (assembly GCA_031780015.1). NCBI lineage: Eukaryota > Viridiplantae > Streptophyta > Magnoliopsida > Cucurbitales > Cucurbitaceae > Citrullus > Citrullus colocynthis. The sequence continues at coordinate 247,292 of QLSR01000048.1, forward strand.
CCACGCGTGTGCAAATGGCCCCAATTTTTTAAGGCCTGCACAAAGAATGTTAAAATGTTGCAACCTAGGTTAAATGCTGTGTCACTGCTCCCAGAAGATTAATCATCTATGGCTTTTCCATGGTGTGTGTTGTTAGAACCCCCCATTAGTGAAGAATAAGATTAGCAAAGTCAGGCTCTATCATATGCTGCTGTACAGAGAGAGAGAGAGAGAGAGAGAGAGAGAGAGAGAGAGAGAGGCAAGGCCACCACAGCCCACTTCAGGCCCATTAGGATCAATCTGATCTGGTATTGGGCCCACCGAATGTGGGGCCTCTGATTTTGAGACGCTTAGGCCCAATCTCCATAGAGGGATGTGGATGAACTCTTTTGGGCTTTCCCATCTCATGCTGAAACTTTTCCCTCCTGCGGTTGTTGAGTTCATAGACGCGCTGTCTATTCATTAGTTTCTCATTGCTGAATCTCTGGCAATTGATACTTCCTCTGTTAATTGCATCACTTTCTGCAGAGTCTTTATGAGCAGTAGAAGGATAGAATTTATAGCGTGATTTGTCAGTTCCACGGCAATCCGATGGTGTTAGTTGCTCGGAGTCCCCATTTGTTTGGATTCTCTTCAGTCTTTTGCGGCCATCCTGCTATAATGATGAACAATATATATCCCAAATTTTTCAGAAAGAATTGAAAATATAGTAACGCCACAAGTTAATCAAATAGACTTGGGGCATATTTGAGAGTATTTTAATGGTTAAAAACACTTGTCATTTTTACCATAAAACACAATTTTAATGATTCAAAATCAATATTGATTATATAAAAATTGTATTTAAAAGTGTGAAATTAAATATTAAATTAACTTTGGGTGATTAAAGGTAGATTTTAGAGTGATTTTAAATATAACAAAAATAATTTTAACAATTTTAAAATCACTCGCAAACATGCAAAGTTTTCATGATGGGCAGAGATAGTGTTTCATTTGTCTAAAACAAAAGTAATAATAAATAAATTTTTTTTAAAAAAATATATTGTTTCATTATTTTGAAGTATTCTGTTAAATGCTTGATAAAGAAATTGTTCGTATGAAATGATGAACGGTGTTCAATAATTAATGTTTACACAGAAAGCTAAATATTCAAAGCATATAAAACATTAAAAAAAAAACCCAAAGAGTAGCAGATGAGGAATACAAAAGGTACTTTTTCAATCAGCCGTCTGAAAAAGTGCATACAAGCAAAACTTTGAAGAAATCGGCATTAAATTAGTTTTGGCTAATTACAAAAAATAATACACCAAACTTAGCTCTTTGTTTGAAAGATATATACTTTTTAAATAAGAAACATTCTATTGATTGCAAGAAATTGGAGGAAACCCCATCACCTATAAGTGATTACAGCAAAGTTGTTTGAAAAGTATTTTTATTCTTTCAAAGTTCCAATACAGACTACTATCGCAACTTCAAAAATAATAGAGGTATTTTTTAAACAAATAGCAAAAATCATGGCATTTTATTCTAATTTAGCCATTGATTTTCAGGAAATACACGCAAACAAACCCTAATTTTTCCCATTCTCAACTTTCAAAATAAATCAAGCATGACCAGATTTTAAGATGGCTAACAGAACAGTACCTGGCCAGCAAAATGCTTTAAAAATGTGGCATCACTCCCAGTCTTTTTATCCAGCTTCAGAGGGCGACGCTTGACCCTAAAAATTTCTGTGTCAGAATCATCGCTATCTCGATCTACTAGAGTCGTTAGCTCCAATGCATGCACACTGCCTGGAGATGTACTTGAGCAATTAATACGTGATGATTCAACAGCACGGTTAGAAATCTCAGAAGACTGCTCAAAACTTGAATTTCTTTGTACCTGTTTGAGAAAAAGTAATATCAATAAGTATTCTTTAATATTCATTCCTAATATGGCTATTCTGATCACAAACTCACTGTGACGAACACAATCATGTAACAAAAGTGAATAAGTTGAGCTCAAAATCAGATCTTACATGGTTAGTGGTGGACAATGTTTCATTATAGTCTACAACTGAACAAAGAGTTGACGCTTCACAAGAGAGAGAAGGATCTGATGGTTCAGGTCTATGGTTTTCAGTGATGCAACTTTGTGGAGGCTGGCTATTGGAAGCACACTCATTTTCTCCCAGGCGACAGATAGCAGCAGCAGCAGCAGTAAATTCAGAATTCAACTGCACATCTATCTTGCAATAACGGGTGTAACCATCCAAATCAGGTCGTTCAAATAAATTTAACAGAGGATAAGAATATAATTCTTCAACATTATTCGTTTGCCCTCGGTTCTCATCCAATATTCCACATTCCTGCTCGAATTTCTGAGCTGCGGATTCCATTTCTAAAATATCCTCACACAAGAGAAGTGTACGGTTGCTACCACATGAGAAGTTCAGAGATTTGATATCTGGTTCAGAAATCAAGTAATCAGTAACCACCAAAAGCCTAAAACGTGTCACATAAATAAGACAATGTTTTTGGACAGGAAAAATACGAACTAATTATTACAAACATCTTTAATATATTTTCATTTTTTCTGGGTCATTTCTACGAAATCAAACTGCTGAAATATCCAAATGCTGCATAGATTTTAATCTTCAGAAATATACATTTATGAAACAGAAAATAACAAATCACACTAGACAGTAATCAAAGTTAATGAATACTCATCAAGTTATTAGATTAAATCAACAAGTGACATTAGCATACCGTGACGAAGACACACTGGATGTCCATAACAACTGCAGTTGATATAAGATACATAGCAGTCACGTTTGCATAAGCTGCAAAGGATGGTTCCATGAAGATTTGGTGATACACCAGTGCACGTTCTTGATCTCATCAATGACCATCGAGCGCGATGCTGGAAGCGAATCATACTTACAAAAGAAGTCTTAATAGAATAATGAGAGGCTAACTCTGCAGAAGCATAACGTGGGTCTTCAAGTTCTGAATTTGTGTAGAGAAGCATTGCTTCTTTACATAGAAGCTCTTCATGAGGAATTAAAGGCATCCTGTTCAGGAGTGCATACCGCTGGCTGGCAACAGCTCCCAAAGGGAACCAATCACCCATAGCAAAGTTTACTGCTTCACCACAATTGAAGCCTGTGCATTTCAAAGGACGAGGAAAATTAAAAGGATGATTCAACAATCATAATAAATGACAATGATCAGAAAAACCGTAGTCTGTCTTACCATGACTGAATCCTGCGTGATATGCTCTGGGGAAGGTAATTACGAACTCCCCAGGTTTCTGTACAGCTCTGTACACAGGCACCTTATGATCCAACAAAATACTTGGTGGAAACAACGTTGTTTTCCCCAGAAGAACGTCAAATGCTCCATCCTCTCCACCAGTTGATATGATATCACGGGTGTATACATGCTCCCTGACCATATTTTCAAACTGCAAAGCTGCTTCACCAGGAATGCCATACCAAGTTTTAGATGCCCCACAATGATGATAATTAATACTGCAACAAGTAAATAATTAACTTGGTGAAGGACTAGCACAAACTAGGTGCCACTTAGTAAGCTCAAAACTATAAACATAAAACTGTGGGTGCCAAAAAAGTTGACAAACGTATAATATAAACCAAAAAATCTATCTGATTTCCTAAAACGGTAAGATAAGTACACCTACCTGTATAGATAATGATCCTCCACATGCCAAGCAAACATACTAAACAGCATTCCAATATAGAGCATGGGGTCCGTTACTCCCTGTTATAAATGCCAATAAAAAAATCCATTAACACATGAAGTGCTAGCATGATGATGTACGATATATAAACTAACCACCCTACCGGTATTGGGTTTTCCAGAAGGCGCAATATGGACTTGGGTAGCCGTGAAAGATTCTGGAACAAAATGCAACATACAAGAATAAGCTAATAGACATTTAGGAGACTAACAAAACCTCATCTTCAAATGTTACCTCTAAGAGGTGAAATTCTTTGTTAACTATTTTTATTTTCTTATTAAAGCATGCAATGGAAAGTAAGTGGCAAGAGAAGGATACATCTGTCTCACAAGATGAGGCTCTAAAAGTCCTACAGTAAGACCTTTTTCTCTGGAAAAATGCTATAGAAAGACTTGGAAGTGAGCTTTAGCAACAAAATTTGATGGCAAATTACATGTTTACTATTCTTTCAAGGTGAATCAACTCTTTTACAGATTATGCTTATGTCACAAATATCCTAACCAAATCAGTTTGTATCTCCAGCTTCAGCGATGGTCTACAAAAATATAGGTAGTCAAAAGCTAACAAGCAAAACAAACTTATGATTTCATCTCTACAATGGAAGCATTTTTTGGTCTTAAACTGTTTCGCTTCCTTTTGCCATTTAGCACACACAAAGAAAGAGAAAGACCTTCAAATTCCATTTACTTGTCCCAAGCTCATCAGATGGAGAAGATGAAAACGCACTACCATCAACATCGCAAGCATATTCAACACTTTCTGTCTTTCCACAAGCAATTTCACGCCAAAATTCCTTTTCCAAATATGAGGCAGGTAGACATCCAGAACTACTATATCTACGAGCATATATCTTGTTCGCAATTTTTTCAAAATCGCGAAATGTATAGTTCCTAAAATGACAGGTTACATATTCAGTACCAGACATATAATCCAAATTTTATGTGTATACGAAGAATGCTCACCTTCCACTCATGTAAAAGGTAACCTGATCATCAGTGTCCCATTCAGCAAAACGAAAAGGTTGCACTCTCGTTGTAAACTTGAACCCTGGTTTCTCCTTCATTAATACAGCCCCAGCAGGAACAGAAGCAGTCAGTGGGGAAACAATCTTGCATATGCCTGAAAGTTCCAGTTTGGTTACGAAAGTAAATATCAGTCACATTTTGACCAACACAGAGAAGAACAAAGATATATGCTGGTTAAGAAGGCCAAAGAGAATAATGTTTTCAAGAATTTGCAAACAATTGGAACCCTGACAGCTTTCTGTAATCTCTTTATCATTGGTTTCGGATTGGACATCAAGCCTATTCATCCACTTTACATAATTACATCAAATCAAAAGAGAAGAAAATATTTATATATCTCTTAAATTGATAAGCATTTACCGGAAATAATAACAAAAGAATGTACACACTTGTCATGTTACACATACATTATATGTATTTACTTCCAAACAGAAAACAATAGTTATCAGCAGAGACCATTAGCTCAAGCAGTGAAAACCAACTAACTTGGCAGAATACAAATGTGCCAGTTGCTGAGAGACCAACTTCTCCAAAGAAAAGTTCCACATAGAGATCCTAAAATTTGACTACTGACATTCACGGATTAGTGCTTCAGATTTGATGATCACCAATCTGAGAGACTTATATCGTAATAATTTCTTAAGTATGAAGCTTGTAGGGATGGATATTAGAGGGTGCACAACATTCGCATACGCAACGAGGTAAACAAAGTTTGCAGCATTAAGAGAAGCCTTGTAAAGTAGTCATGCAATAAAACTAAAAAAGTCATAAAAAGAATCCACATGACACCTTAATGGTATTGCACACCATTCGGGTGTGTGCCAAGGTTCTTTTTACCTTTTTCTATTTTCCTCTTTTACAAATAGGAACAGAGTTGCTTGTATGCTTTTAAACAACCTCGCTGACAAAACCCTCATGCATAAACTTTTGTCTTCCATTTTCTTTTTATACATGAGCCTCACAAATTTGTTGTACCTCGCATTTAAGCTCACTGCTCAAGTCTCTAAATACACATGGCAATTCAAAAGGCACTGTATGAAATTATTAGGTGAGATAATGTTGGCATAAATAAGCTTCTTGACATATTTTTGGCTCAAGTGTCAATCCAAATCTCATAACCTTCTTTAGCTCTTCCGGTATCCAACTGCGTACTCAGTCACTAACAACATTTAGTTATTCTCAGCCTCAATTTCGAGAAGACAGAACTCACCTTTTTAAACTTCTATTGTTGCATGAAAAAAATTTGGTTGTGCAGCATTTATTACATAAAAATCTAACCCAGCTATACCCAATAGGTATGATTGGCGATCAAATTTTAAAAGATGTCTTTTGTTTGCACAAAACAAATGTTACATTCCATTCTTCCAAGGAAAATAAACGAGACAACATTCATCACACAAAACAAGACATCATATTTTTCCATTAAAACATTTGCATGCATGCGAAAGTCAGACTTCAAAGGTGAAAGCAACTTATAAGTCAAAATCAAATATGATAACTGGTGAGGCGTTTACAATCCAGGGGGAAGAAGCAAGTATCTCACCATATTTTGAGGCTTCAGGAGCTATCTTTTGCAAATAGACCAAAGGATCCTCAAATTCCTCCTTTGACGGAGAATACTCAGGGCATTCTGGAATCTTCTCGGTCCACTCTAAATCATCGTATTCAAACTTGTCTACTCTCCGTTTCGAAAAGACATCCCTCTCATTTGACATGCCACTTGAACGAGAAAAGCTTCCAACATTGCCGCCAAGTAATTTCACGCCACAAGGAGCTGAGGCCCTTAAAGCATCACCTCCACTTCTATTCATCATATTCTTGACAGCTGAAGTTTTGTTGGCAGTTTCAGAATTTGTTGGCTGAAGCCTCTTGAGCTTCAGAAGAGCTAACCCATTTCTATCCTCTCTCGATGAACAAATTCTTCCCTCCACCTGTCAAAAGCCAGCGTATCACACTCAGTTATTATCATATGTTGGAAAATAAAATATCAATTGAATGAATTACGGTAAGGTACAAGCCCCTTTCAATCAACCAAAAAATTCAAATAAACTGAAATTTGTATCAATTTAATGAAGTAGTTTGGTCCAAACTTCAAAATAATATTCAGCTAGGCAATTCAAACTTTCAAACCAAAGGAACTCTTGTAAAGTAAAAGCCGCCGAGCATCAAATTACCACATGAAAGCGACGGCAATGCGTCTGACCATATTCCAATGCATGCAAATTAGATTGCTACAAATCGGAATACATCTCATAAACCCCAGGAAGTACCGACTTGACGATATTATGAAAGTCAAAGAACCGTATCTAGCTTGGTGACACTATTCATATCCGTCAACAGAATTTCCACAGAGTTTCACGACGAAACGTGTATATCGATAATTTTAAAGAAAAATATAGCATGGTCTTTAAAAATCGAATTAGCTACAAGTTTTCAATTCCGCCATATTTGCACAAATAACTCGTCGCCGTATCTTTTGAATCAGAAATTTAAAGTGATACAACAAACTGAACTCTCTCGAGATAACCAAGTCAAGTCATCCTCCTCAACGAAGGTGTAACAGTAACCGACGATTAGGATAAATAGTGCCGATGAGGAAAATGAAAATTTAGACCCGTCAAAAATACAGGAACGAAAATATTTAAGCCAAAACAACGAAAATAAGTCAACGGAAATGGTCTTACAGCAAAAAATTCTAGGCAGAAATCCAACGACGAATTCTCCAATCATACAAATTCGACGACCAGAAATCAACTCTTTGACCTCGTAAAAACAAAGAGGACAGTGGAAAGCAAATAACAAAAATAATTTTTTAAAAAATTACAAAAATGATGCAAAACCAGAACAATGTACTAGATCTGAAAAGTAAAACAGAAGAAGATAAATTCGTCAAAGTTCAAACCGAAAACGAAATAATTTTGTATTCCGCAAAAAAATCAAAAATCAAAAACAAAAAAACAAAAAAGACAAAAAAAACAAAAAAAAAAAAAAAACAAAAAGCGTACCATCTCATCCCGAAGCTGCGTCTTATTCTTACACGCCTCCGTCTTTGTTCGCTTCGCCGAAATAACACCACCGCAGGGGAAAATGGAAAGAGTAAAACAAATCGAAAATCCAGAAACCGAAACCCTAGATCACAGTACAAGCAGGAGAAGTCAAGCGCGAGAGCGAAAGGAGGAAAAGTCGGACCACATTCTCGAAAGTGACGAAGAACAAGAACAACCGCAGTCAGATTCAGAGATCCAGAGGTTCCGGAGCAGAATCGGAGGAAAGCAACAAGAACACGCAAGCGGCAATAAAGAGAGAATTCCGAGGCTGAAGACGGCGGTGGTCGGAAACGGCGAGCACTTTTCCGGCGAGAGGAAAAGGAGATTCACCGGCGAGAGAGAGGGAGAGAGAGAAACTGGAGGGAGAGAACAGTAGAAAATGAAGGAGAGGAAAAAAGGAGCGAAAGGCTTAGAAAACCAAAAAAGTTGCTTGAAGAGGATAATTTATACTTTTATACCTCTAGAATATTAACGCTTTAATGAGTAAACTAACCCCCAATAAATTTTTATATTTATTTATTTATTTATTTATTATTATTATAAAAAAATCAAATAAATTCTGAGGGGGAGAAGTGTGAAGGAAAGTGGTTGTTGTTAGGTGGTTCAACCAAACGCCCGAAAAGCAGAAACGCGTTTTTCTCCGTCCGAGTTTCTGTTTGCTCAATGTATTTGTGAATTTTTTTACGTTTTTACCCCTCCAGGACTTTACTATTTACTACTTAATTGTTCTGTTTCCTTTTGATTTATGGCCTATTTAGAACTTGGAGGCCGGGTTTTTTTTTGGGGGCTAAAGATAATTTTTTCCTCCGAAACTTTTCGTTTTAGTTTGAAATGATTATATACATAACAATGTAGTCCTTATATTTTAATATATAATAGCTTTTTAGTATAACAATTGCAGAGTGAGAGTTCGAATCTCCAACTTCTAAAAATGAAAATCATGTCGATTATCATTGAGAAAAAAATTCACTTTAGCTTTAATAGAATTTCTTACCCATTTTATATGTATTGTTTTGTATATGATTGTCATCAATAAGCCATGGTGTTTGCAACAAAATTTTTTAGGAATGTCCTTTGATAAAATAATAATTTACAATTGATGCATGACTTTTTTTTTAAGTTGAATTGGATTCTCTGAATCTATAAAAACTAAATCCTACAGGTGGTCTTACGTTCACACCGTATATTGGTGATATGGGAACTCATGATTTTGCTTTACACGTTTTCCGCAACCGTTGAAATGAAATTTAAATTAATGATTGCACTCGTAATACTTTTTTTTTTTTTTTTAACTGTGCTCAAAACAAAAGTCCAAATCTTCGTTAAAGATAGTGTCGTAATCTCAAATAAATATCAAAACTTCAAAGTCAATAGGTTCAAATGTCAATGTCTACATATTGTTAAACTAGAATGATTGTTTTATATTTTTACGTTTTTTCCATTGTTTTATATTTTTACGTTTTTTCTATGAAAAGCATGTTGTGAGAAATAACTCTAGTGATTATTTTATGTTTCAAATGATTATTTTATTAGTAATTTAAGATTAGCCTAGATTAATTCTAGTTTAAACGTAGAGTTTATTTACATTGGTTGAGGGCTACCAAAGGCGAGGTTCAAAAGCCCACAAACAAATCTATGCCCAAAGGATACCTAGAGGAGGCATAGGGGAGCGTGCATCCCATAACAGAAAAATCAGAATTTAGAGGGTTTGGGTTGACCAGCTTAGTTAGTAAATATTACCAATTGGGAAATAAACGAGTTGACACCTTGCAACCTTGAGCATCGAAAACAACATAGACATCGTTAGTGTTACACATAACTAGAGGTGAATGTCAGAATAAGGACCTATAGATAGCCCCATTCAATGACTCCAATTGGGAAAGCAAGTAATCTCCAATTCAGATCTTTAACCTTGCTTATCGCGTATTTAGATGAACTATACATTACTTATATTAACTTAGACATTGGAGTTTAGTAGAACAAGCCATTAGGAGAAGTGAATTGAAAGTCAAGCTCACAAGGAGCCCACGACAACAATGAATGTGGACAAGACCCGAGCGCCAACAACATTTATTTAGAATACTTTCTTCCAAACAAAATAATATATATAATCATATGATTTAAAGTCCTATTGTGAACTTGTGTTAATAATCGAGAAAAATGGTTAGATAACCTAATTTTTTTTCCTTAAGGATAATTTGGTAGACACCCTATATTTTAGAAATTTTTTTTTTCTTCTGCAATGACATACATGGGTGAATGACTAGAACTTCTCCCATCTCGATCGATGGTATACGTCTAAACCATTTCTATCCCTTAAAAGCATTTCAAGTGAACGAGAAATATTAACCACTTCAAGTCTTCCAACCCCCTATGCGCAAAACACATAGTTTTGCATTCAATTCGAAAATCATATGAGTTGCAATAGCACCAAACATGTTATAGCACATGACATATTTTTTAAAGCACAAATAACATGTTACATAACATGTGGATATATATTCCGAAGACATTTGTGAATATATTCAATGTAAAGATATTAGAATTGCGCAAAAGTAAGCATAGTTTAACTAACATAAAAATGTGTACCATTGATCAAAATGTATGAAATTTGAGTCTTCCTACTTTAATTCTAACTTTCTAGAATTGTGTATATATGATAAACGCTTCATTGTGTATACTAAGCACATGAGTTAAATACTCTGTGAAACTTTAGCCTTTATTATCTTGAAATATAGGTAAGATATACAATGTTTTTATAACAATTTACAAGAGTTAGGGCATTTTGAAATCTTTAAATATCAATGACTTCATTAAATATAGTCTATACTTAAGTACAAAAGTGTGTTCTATGTTCTAGTTCTTTATTTAATATAATTTCACGTATTTAAATATAATGTACATAAATGGTCTTTTTTCGAGGTTGATATTCAATGCATGAGTCGAGCTTTTTTAAGATGAAAGAGTAATATCAATTATTTATTGTTAAATCATGATAAAAAAAAAAAAACATTTTTTTCATTAGTCAATGACATAGGTTTTGGTAGATTAAAAAAAATTGATTTAAACGAACAAAATAGTCTATCAAATCCAAAAAAAAAAAAAAATACATTAACGAACAAAATAAATTCTGACCGTATCATTTAGAAGAAAAAATTGTTGGGAAAAAACATCTTCATTTATTTATTTTTGTACTACGCAACAAATAGAGTAGTTGATTTAAACTTCCAATGCCTTTGTAATACATTTCAATTATGATTGAGTTATACTTATTTTGACATTATCTTTTATTTACTATGCTAGGTTACGAAGGGCTAAAAAGACAAAAAATAATAAGATGAATCAATATTTAATATTTTAATTTATAAAAATTATCCAGTCTAACAAGTTTTCAACCTGCAAAAATTTTATTCAAAATTATAATTTTAAAACTATCACCTCATCGATATCTAGAATATATAATGTATATAAAATAGGTCGTGAGATGAGAATCTTTACATTCCCATTTTTCCCTTACATTATTTCATAATTTCTATTTTGTCCTCAGTTACAACTATTCAAGTCAAAGTAGTGAAGTGATGTATTCGTGTAGAGGTGGGATTGAGACCATGGATATAAAAATGTCATAATCTAACAGTGGAGATATGTTGAGCATATAACGTACGTCTTTTCTTCCATTACAACGATTAGGATACATAACAATGTGGTACGTCACTTTGTGTATGCGGGTGTGATTTTAACAATTAATGTAAAAGATACAATATTCATCAATTACAATCTTTTAAACTTTTTTCTATTGACTAAAAAATAAAACTATGTGTTCACATGTTATTGACTAGTTTCATTTAAAAAAAAAAAAAAAAAAACATATAAAAAACATCAAATGAGAAAAACCAAGTTATTTTATATCATTTAAAAAAATCTATCCATATATGCTTTAATTTGTTTGAGTTGACCAGTAATTTAGTAACTAAAACAACAATATTTTAATTGACATAATATTTGTATTATCAACTTTAAAGACAAAATCTCAAATTCTCCCACTCTATATGTTATAAAAATAAAATAAAACCAGTATATAAAGACGAGAAAAACGATAAATTACTTCAATCAAATTTGGATATTAAAACTTAAAATAATAGACTTTGAATTCGTGGTAAAACTGTAAACCTAATAATTAAATTAATTAATTAATTTGGTTAAAGAGATTAATTAATTAAAAAATATATATGAAACATGGTAGCAAAAATAACTGAGGAGAGGGCATAACAGTAAATTCACGAGACGGTATAATCGAAGAGTTTGGGACAGACAAAAGAAAGAGAGAAGAAAAGGAGTTATTCTTTTCCCTCGTATGAATGCGCCATTTAAATACGAAAAAAAGAATAATCGTGGATCAATCTGCATCGTCCAACGCCTTCCTATATGAACGGCTCAGATGAAATCTAACGACCAGGGCTTAAAATCCCACGTGAGTGTTTATGATGGTTGAAGCAGCCTAACCGCAGAGGACCGTTTCCGCCCACCTTCGTCAGTTCGTTTTTGCTTACATAAGAAAAAGTCCAATTTCTCCACCTTTTTCCAGCACTTTCCTCGCGAATTCCGGGGGCAATATAGACCTTTTGTTTTGGAAGCGCCTTCCGTAAAGTTCGTGAGGTGTTTGAAAAAACCACGTAGGCGCGTGAGCAAGTGAGAGAGCGTAACGTGGCGTAGCAGCTGAACTAATGAGACACGTGGCCAAAGGATAAGGGGTGACTGGAGATTGATTTGTGAATTACCGTGGGCGGTGGGTGCCAGAAGACATTAGCTGGCAGTTTAGAGTACAGTTAGGAACGCCCACCGGATGACCGGTCCCACCAGGGAACTTTACTCGTCGGAAAGAACGATGACATGCGGAGAGGACAACTGGCTGTACTGGTAATCGGTGATTGTCTCTCTCTCTCTCTTTCTTTAATTTCTATTGGTTGGCTTGGCCGTTTGGCATTCGTTACTTGGAGGTTGGCCTAATGATTAGTTTTTCCTTTTTCCTTTTTTTTTTTTTTTTTTGGAATTATAAATTTTATTAATTAATTTAACCTTTTTATTTCAGTCAGCGAAAACGTAGCCTTTGAACTTTGAAGAATTCCAACGTTTTTCTTTGGAATTCTCGTTTTGGTCTTTGGCCATCCTGAATTTGGCTCCGCTCGACTCGGCTTAGCTGACTTTTTTTTTAATAAAGAAAATAAATATATTAGATTTGTGATGACAATAAATACTTTTTTATTATTGGTTAAATTATCCATTTAATTTACAAACTTTCATGTTTTTGTATATTTCATTCTTTTATTTTCAAAATGCAAATGTGGTTCTTGAGCTATTAAATTTTTGAAAATTTACAAATCATACAAAATTAAAATTTTAGATACCAATTAAATGCCAACTTCGAAATTCATGAACTAAACTTATAATTTGACCAATTTAATCCAAATAACTTTTCGAGATAAATTATAAATATTATTTTAAATGATTGGTGCTAATGTGTTTAATGGTGTGGGACCGCGAGGATGAATATAGTAAAATTACAAAATGTCTCAAAAGCTTTGGAGTAGGTTTCAATCATACTCGTTGTGAGGGTAATCGCCCAAAAAACCTAGAGGTTCGGACTCGTATGACCTATTCATCTTACGTATCTAAGAAAAGGAAATGAATGTCTTGAAGGCGATGACAATCAAAATCCCTACTACATGAAAATGGTATTGATGTCTTGAGCCAATTGATAAAGCTCCAGACCTACCTCGAAGCCGCCATTGACATTGTAGAGCCCCCAACACAAGCCTCGCGAGAGTATTAAGAGGGCTTAATACAAATGTATGAAATTCAATTGTGCTTAGCTCAACACCATTTTATGCTAAATACTGATTTAGAAATCATAATAGATCAGACATAACACCACATTGGTGCGAGATTTTATCTTGAGGACAACTAAAATCGTCTTATCATAATCATACGTCAACAATAAATTACAATTGACATTATGAAAATTATCTTGATTAATACTCAGCTCTCCTAAATGAAAGTAGTTGAAGTTTATTGACCGAAATGTTTCTTCCAAACTTTCTAAAAAATAGTTTCTTCCAAACAAGTGGGAGAATTTTACTGAAATGATAAGATTCGATTATATCGGATTTTATATTAGGTGTGTCTCGTGGAAGTGAGTTGTCACTTTTCAGAATATATAAAAAAATGCACATCTTGAATTAATATCATCCAACCAACAAATAGACTTTAATAATCGATTTTTTTATTTTTATTTTTAGAAGAAAGTTAGCTTTTTAGAGAGATGAAGTTGGTCCTTGATTTCTTAAAACTATCAAATTATACTTTTCAGGTTATTGCATACAAGATACAACTATGTTACTATTATTATTTTTTATATATGTTAAAAAATACCTCTTTCTCCCTAAATTAAAAAATATAATAATAATAATAATAATAATAATAATAATATTTTGTGTTTGGTTTCAATTTAGTCCTTAGATTTCAACATGTTACAATTTTACCTTTAAGATTTTAGTTTATTTTTTTCAATTTGGTCTATAGAATTTAAGATTTACACTTTTAACTTTGATTTTTTATTAAATATTCACTTTCAATCGTTGGTGGTTAATGTCTATTAATTAATTTAAAATAATTATGAAGTAAAATTTTTAATTTAATTTTGATGGTGATGAAAAATAGTGAAACTTAAAATTAAAATTATTTGAAAGTAATTAATAAATATTAACCTTAAAGACGGAAAGTTAGTATTTAGCGACAAATCGAGGTTAAAAGTATAAATCTTTAAAACGTAGGGATTAAATTAAAACAAAACTCGAATCTCAATGGTAAAAAATGTAGCTTTGTGAAACTTAAAGACTAAATTGAAACCAAGTCAAGGACTAAAAATATATAACATTTTGAAACCTAGATACCAAATATATAATAGATCCAAAACTTAGGGGTGAGAAATGATTTTTTTTTTTTTGATTTATCTTAAAATATTATTTTCAGAAACATGTCAATCAAATACTATTTGAAATCCAAATTCCTTATCACCCTAAACCTCAACAAAGAAAAACACATTTTTATAAGTTGGTTTAATTGAGAATTTTTAGTAAATTTAGGTGGGTTTGTATTGTGGGAAGCTAATATTTTCATAGGATGAATATACTAATTATTCTGTTTGTTTTGTATAAATAAGCATCACAAGATGTTTCAACATCAGGACATATCTCGAAAATTTTGGACGCTCTCTTTATTTGCATTTGGTTAAATTGCAAATTTAATCCTCAAATCTTAAAATTTATATTAAAACGTGTTAAACAAAACCCTAAACTTTTATTTGAAAGGTCCTACATATTCTATTTTGTGTGTATATACTAGGTCATTTATATTTAATATTTTTACATATCGATTGGCTTATTATATATATTTGAAAATTGTATTAAAAAAATATCTAACTTTCAGGTGATTATGTGGATATAATTTATTTTTTAAAAAAAAATTAAAAATTTAGAGATTAATGTTGTAATTTTTGGGTCAAGTTTATTTTATTTTTCTCAAGTTGATCAAAAGATACGGCAAAGTTAAGGTCCTTAAAGCTATGACTATTTGTGAATATATATTTTTTTGTAACATTATCTATCTCAATTTTCTTCTTGTTATTGTGGAGTCAGAATGTTTAAAAATTGTTCACGTTTTGTCTAGTGGTTCTTCCACGAGGATAAGTCTTATGTACAGGAGTTTGACGATGTTTCCTTTGTCCATGTTCGTGGCTGGAACAGTGTTTTAGCCCATTTATTGGTCTCTAAGGCGTGGGAAGAGCAAGTTCATTCCCTTCTCTTTTTTTCTCCTTACCCTAGGTGGGTTGGGTTCTAATCATGTAGTTGGTTTGTTGTTCTTTGTTTCCTTAAAAAAAGAAAAAAAATTGCAAAAACTACAAGTGAAGTATGGTGGTAGTTGTAATTACACACACAAACTTTCAATCGTAAAAAGTAGGCATCCAAACTTCAATAAGTGTTAAAATTGGACCCTCGAGCTTATAATAATTATAGAAATTGAACCCATAAATAATAAAAACGGTACTCTCAAATTTATACAATTTATATAGTTATGTAAGTTTGAGGGTCCAATTTTAGCATTTGTATAAATTTGAGAGCTCAATTTTTAAAATTGAATGTTTAAGATGATAATTGCAACTACCACCATATTTTAGTGATGGTTTTGGAAATTTAAAAAAAAAAAAAGAAAAGAAAAGAAAAAACTTAGTTTTTAAATCCATTAATAAACGAGTTATGTATTATTTCCCAAAAAAAGAAAAAGGAAGTCATGCTATTTAAGTTTTTATTTTATTTTAAAATTCGGATCGAGAGAGATAAGGTTGGTTTTCGTTGAGAAAATGGACCCATCGCGTGAACGAATTAACTGAAGAGGGAGGATAAACAAAAATAGCATAGCAATCCCGACGCCGCAAGTACGAAAACATTCAGTACTCGCTCAAAAACAGGAACACGTGTGATGTTCAGGCAACGAGAGGGTGTGTTTGGCAAATATGGAAAGAAAAAGCGCGTGTGGATTGAAAGTGGTAACTACCAAACGGATTCTGGAAGGTTCTGGAATTGACGAAAATGCCAAGCGAAAGGTACGAAATCACATGAAGACCCTTCAAAACATTTCGGGGGCAAAGCGGATATATTGGGAGAGTCCCAAACAAATATATAATTTATGGGTGGGATCCGCATCCGTTTCTTGCTGTTGCTTGAAATTTCGAAAACTATGATGACCTGATCGGATCCTCTGCCAAGATTCTGCACCGTCCGATCCCTTTCTCTATTTCTGACTTTGACTTGTTTATTTCCTTAACCTCCGCCGTTTGTTCCTATTCAAATTTCAAATTAATAATAAATTTTTAGTGTATTAAAATTTTAAGTAAGAGACTATTAACTAATTTTATTTTGGATAAGTTTGGCCACAAACTCTTAATAAGACTTGGTTTTATGGCTTATTAAAAATATGACGATCACGTGTGCAAAAATTAATATTGAACAAAGAAATGGATATGTTGCAAAAATCACCCATAACACATGCGGCTAGTTGTAATTCTACTATTAAAACTTTTAGTTCTAAAAATTGAGCCAACATGGATATTAAATCTTACATAATTATATAAATTGTAACGTTTGTATCAGTTGGAGGGTTTAGTTTTTTAATTTATTGGTCCAACTTTTACAATTATTGTAAGCTTAAGGATCCAATTATTACAACTAAAAATTTAATGGTGTAATTGCAACTAACTCATACTTAAAGGGTGGTTTTGCAATTTTTCATAAATAGAAATAGGTTAAATATCATTTGTAATCCCTAAACTTTCGTAGAAGTAACAATTTAGTCAAAGGACTTTGCTTTGTAACGTTTTAGTCTCCAAACTTTCAATTTTGTAACAATTTAGTCCTTATACTTTAAAATTTGTAACAATTTGGTATCTATCGTATAAATTAGTGTGAAAAAATTAAAGAGATTTTTTGCATAAATAAACTTGAAAACTAATTCGAGACTCAATAATTTTATAACATACAAAGTCAATATCATAAAATAATAAAAACTAAATTGTTAATATAAGAGTTCAAAGACTAAATTGATACAAAATTGAAAGTAAAGAATCTAAATTGTCACAAAGAAAAATTTATGGACTAAATTGTTATTTCTATAAAAGGTTAAAAGTAAAAAATAATTAGAAATACCAAAATATGTATTTGACCTATAAAAAAAATATTTATACAAATTTTCATATATACTTCAAGTCAAAGCTATTTCAAACAAGAGAGATGAATAGGCCATCAAGTGTAGTTGAAGTACTTTCACATCAATCCACTTTCAAGATGTAGACTCCTATCTATAAACAGTTGAGATATCAAGCTTTCAAATAGTTAATGTGACCCCTTTTTAAGCAATGGGCAGATTTCAATTTGTTCATAATAAATCCCCTAAAAGAATTTTCTGTTAGTTTGCCAACTTTTTCATTTGATTTTGATTCAATGAATCAACAATAATGTTTAATAAACTCATAATTTAATTTCAAATAATTCACCTAGCGTATTTCTAACTCAAAATTTAAGGCACGTATACATTCGAAATAGTGATCTTGACTCGATGAAGTTGACTATAGTACTATTTTTGTACACTATATTGTCTTTATAAGTTAAAAATAACAAACCTTTAATATTAGGAAACTTTACATAATTTATGTTGTAGGTTATTAAATCTTTGTGTCAAAAATTCGTATACAGTGGAACAACTTCAAATTTAAAACTAAATGGTTTGTTTGGATTGACTAGAGAAAAAAATGTTTTTTTAAAAAAGTTATTCTTATTTGAACTTTTTTTATATAAAAAAATATTTAAAATGCATTTTGAAAGTGTTTCAAAAGCTATTTAAGTGGTTGCCAAAAGCTCCAATAAATTTTAAAATAACTTATTTTCAAAATTAAATACTTTAAAATTTAAACCAAATACCCCTAAAATCTTTACTTAGTTTCTATTTGCCTAGAGAGTTTTCAAAACCTACTTTTCGTTTTTAAAATTTAAATTTAGTTTCACTTTGATTTTTAAAAGTCTTTAAAATAACTTATTTTCAAAATTAAATACTTTAAAATTTAAACCAAATACCCCTAAAATCTTTATTTAGTTTCTATCTGCCTAGAGAGTTTTCAAAACCTACTTTTCGTTTTTAAAATTTAAATTTAGTTTCACTTTGATTTTTAAAAGTCTTTAAAATAACATTGGCAATCGAACTTGAATTTGCTTTTCAAATACTTCCATTGTAGAGTTTGACTTAACAAAATAATCGTGTAACAGTTAACACAAACTAACTCGAACATGTAATTTTTAAATAATGGTTTAAATTTTATCTTTTATTGTTATTATTATTTTTCTGTACCTTCAAACTAATTAGAATACAATTTTAAACTTCAGGGACAAATTAAAAAATTAAATTCAAACATTGTAAACTAAACATGTCATTTTAATAATATAAAAGATAAAACGCTAACTAAACTCAAATTTCAACGACCCACTTTTTAAACTCACACCAAAATAGAAATTAATTTTAAATTGTAAGGACCAAAATTAACTATACATGCTTTTTAGTTAATAAAATTAAAATTTTAAAAGAAGAAAGAACTTAGTTGTTCAAAATGGGAATGGTTCCACAATGGAAAGTGCATCATCCCAAAATCATATAGACCATACTTTATGAAATAAAATGTTTTCAAATCATATAATACAAACAATCCAATGTACTATACTTAATTAATAAATTTTTATTTATATATCAATCATCATTGAAGAAAAAATTACTTTAAAAATACTCTTATGAAAGTCCACACTTGGATATCTCTTAGGGCATGTGGCTACTAGTTGGAATCTATATTGAGTTGGGTGCCACTCTTTAAGTAATCCAATTAATTATTTAGCAATAATTAAATGTTAATTAACTCATATAATGGAACTCCAATTATTTGCATTGCTTCCAATGTTCATCAATTAAAGCTTTGGACAAGACATGAGTTAGGCCAGTGTCCTTCATAAAATTAAGATAATAGCAAACTGTACCTCAATTATTTACTTTAAATCATATCAAAGGTGCTAATCAAAACAATTAAGTATGTTTAGCTTTTTAATTTTGTTTGATTTTTTTATTTGGTTGGAGTGAATCTGATTAGTCAATTTTTTATTTCCACAAAAAAAAAAAGAAAAAATCATTTATCATTACACTTGTATTTTAAAATATTTTCTTTTTAATTATTAAAGACAAATTACACATGTTTATCAAAATTATTATTTTTTATAATTATGTTTATCAATTAGTTATTATATCGATAGTCAAAATGAATATAGTTTAACAGTAAAACTTGCTAAATTGACTTCAAAATCCAACCAATGTCAAAATTATTTATTTAAAAAAAAAACATATAATTAGTAAGTTTCATGAATCTTGAAGTTTATGTTGAAACTATTTTTAAATATAATTTAAAAAATATGCAAATAATGAATATATAATTTGTAATTATATATCCTTCAAAATCGTTGTCCATGATTTTCAAAGAAGACAAATAATGGTAGAAATGGGGCTCAAGTATTCTATTTATCTCGTGAATTGATGTGACATATATTTATTGATATAAAATGTCAATCATATTAATAAATAAATAAATAAATATTTTAATTAATTAATTTACATTACACCCACTTATGTTTATTATTATTTTTTTTTTATTCTTTAGTCAACTATGTAGTCATATAGATCCAAATATATATATATTTAACAGTATGTAAGAGTGGAAATTCAATTTTAGACATCAAAATTAATAGTACACGTTCATACTATTTTTTTTTAATTTAAAATTATTTACGTTGGCAAATATTTAGTTATTAAGATAGGTTGCCCCTGCCAATCAAATTATATTTGTTGTTGTTTCTAATAAGCAAACAAAAGTTTTGGAGTATTATTTTATTTATTTATTTTATATCTGGTTAAACTAGTTTTAATTTGTTATGAATCCTTAGAGTTTTAATTATACCATTATTGTCTTTTTTCAACATAATGCTTCAAAATTATTTTGTTTTACTTTTTTTATGATTTTAAAAACAATAATGCTTGTTTTCTTATATTTTGATGTGCATTTTACCATTTCTTAAAAATATACTTGAATTTTCAGTCATTTTTTAGAATAAAATTTATAATTTAAAACTTTTTTTTTTTTTTAATGTTTCAAATTTTGACCCACTTTGAAACATTTATATATATACATATATACAAAAGAAATAGGTACTCAAGCAAGAAACTATAGTGGAAGTACAATTTTATAAATTTAATTTTTAAAAAATAAAACAAAAAATAGTTATTAGACTAAGCTTAAAAATTTTAGTGAAATTGAATTTTGTTGGGAGAAAAAATGAATCCAACTTCATTCATTACTTATAACATAACTTACTTAGTTTCAATTTTGACCTTCAAACTTTAAGACTTTCTATAATAGAAATATAGACTGGATATTTATATTACGAATTAAAAGGTTGAGAGTAAAATTCAAGCTTTAAACACATCAACTAAAAAAATTAACAATATAGATCGGATATATATATTTTATATAATTCATACATGTAGAAGTTTGATTATACTACACAATATCAATTACTAAAAGTAAACTTTACAATTCGCAATGTATCCTTCTCATTTCTTATGTTATTTCTCTTTTTTTCTCCACTTTAGTGTTGTTCATCTATCATTCAATAATATGGACAAAAGGAAACCATGAGGATGAAAGTATCTTTTTCTATCCATTTTTTTTTCTTTTAGTTTTATTGATATAAAATTAGATGTTGAATCCAACCAAATCAAATCAAATCATGTTGTTCTTAAAAGACAAATTAAAAATTAATAGAAAAAAAAAAGAAAAAAGAAAGAAGTTGGCTCTTTAAAAGAAGGCCATATTCCAATGTCACATTCCCAATGGATGATTCCAAAAGGGGAATCTTACATGAAAGAGTCAAGTCCTCTAAGCCAATCACAAGGCCACAAAATAAACTAAAGTATATAAATATATATATGTATGTATGTATTTAATCATGAACCCCAACATCACACTCTTCACCTACTTTATCCAAATGTATTTTCTACATTATCCAAATTAATAAAAAATATAAAAATAAATAAATAAACCCTTCCAACCAAACAATTATTTTCAACCAAACACACACCTCACCAAGTTGAAGTTTTTTACTTGAAAAAACTAAACAAAATTTTAGTATACATAATTGATTTAAAAAAAAAAAAAAAAAATTGACAAATTTAGTGTACAAACTTATTGAAAAAGAAAAACTACTACACTGTTTTTAGAGAGCGCGGGGGGGAATCAACTTACCTAACTCTAAAAATGTGGCAGCTATTTAATTTTTGTTCAAAAGAAGAAAAACTCTCTTTTTTCATTCCCCTCTTTTAGTGGTTAAAGTTATAATCTAATAATTAGGAGATTCAATTCCTTCATCGAAGTAGGTTTATAAAATTTGTACGTAGATTCGAACCATAAACCTCTTGATTGTTAACTAGACTATATATTGGTTGATTTGTCCCTGCCCTGCTTTAACGTAGTAGATAATTAATAATATTTTGATTAGTTAAGTTATGTTAATGTTGATTTATATTGTGCCTCGAGCCTTTATACAAAAAGATTTTAAATCTAATTTTAGTCTATGAACTTTTAAGTTTGTTATATTTTGATCTCTCAAGTTTCAACATGTTTATTTTGGTCTTTAAACATTGGACTTTCAAGTTTGTTATATTGCACCCTTAACTTTTAAAAGGTTTATTTTAGTCCCTAAGCATTAATTAAAAAAAAAAAAAAAAATCATTCTCCCACTTTTGTAGGCTTGAAATTTTATAGAAAGTCCTATAAGTTAAATCAATATTCATTGGGAAGAAAACTAAGTTACAAGAATACATGACCTTGTGCTCTGATTCTATGTTAAATCATGAATGAATCCAAAAGCTTAATTAGGCGGGTTACAATGAATGTAGGGTTTGTTTTAATGGACTTTATAAGAGTTTAAAAAGTGCCTTTTAAGTACGCTTAATCTAAATAAACTCTAAATTCTATCGACACTTTTAAAAAACAGATATTTGAAAATTTGAAAACCAAAATAGAGCAATGTTGGAAAATTTTAGCATTAAAAAGAACATTTTTTAAAAGGTTAAAAATTACTTTTAGTCCATAAACTTTCGTAAAAGTAACAATTTAGTCTCTATATTTTAGTTTGTAACAATTTAGTCCTTGAAAACTTTTAATTTTGTAACAATTTAATCTCTATACTTTAGTTTGAAACAATTTAGTCATTGTACTTTAAAATTTGTAATAATTTAATCCTTATTGTAGATGTTAGTGTTAATATTTAATGAGATTTCTTGCATAAACAAACCGACAAACTTTAGGGACTCAATATTTTTATAAAATACAAAGTCTACATCATAAAATAATAAAAATTGAATCTAATTTTGATAACTTTTTTATGTTAGGAACTAAATTGTTACAAATTGCAATTATAAGAACTAAATTGTTACAAAATTGAAAGTACAGTGACTAAATTGTTACTTTCATAAAAGTTTATAGACCAAATGTGTTTTTTAATCTTTTTAAAAATTAAAAAAAAAATTGCACAAACCACCAATGAACTATGAGATTTGTAACAATTACACCCCTAAACCTTATAGATTGTTACAACGACACCCCTAAACGTGTAATTTGATCAATTAGCCCCCTATAGTTTGTTAATTGTTGCAATCAACCTCCTGTAGTTTGTTAAAATTTTATATTTACATTGTCCCTGAGCTATATATACTTTTAACTTATTTTCTTATTGAAGTAACATCAGATGAATATCAATTTTATAAATATATTGACATCCATACAAACAAAAGAGATTGATTGCACAAACTAACAAATTACAAGAGCTATTTTATCTAATTAAAAGTTTAGGGGTATAATTGTAAAAAATCACATAATTTAGTGGTGATCGATCAAATTAAAAATCATTGTGTAAGTATAACAAACCACATAGTTCAAGGTGCTGGTTGATCAAATTAAAAGTTTTAAAAGTATAATTACAACAAACCACATAGTTTAGGAGTAGTTTGTGTAGTTTTTCCAAAATTAAAATAAAATAAACGTAAGAGTTCAAATACCAAAACAAGATTTAAACGTGCCAACCGACGACACTAAACTAATTTATTCTCAACTAACTCAAAAAGATTAGTGAAATCTATTCAATGATGTAAGGTAATAAGGTGCAATTATACGTACGGACAATGTTCCATCGAGCAATGCCAATTAGGTATACCCTCATATGTTTATGGCTATATCGAGCCGGGGGCCCACATTTCTTTTTCTTTTCTTTTATATAAAATTACAAAGTTGGCATAAGAAGGCTAAAAATGGAAAAAAAAAGTTATTTGCTTTTCCAAAAGTAAAAGCTTAACACTCAAACCAAAATCCAACCCTACTTTCAATTTCACATATTAGAAAAAAAAAAAAAAAAAAAAAANAAGAAATCCAATTACCTTTTTAATTTTTATTTTCCCAAAAAAGATTTTACTAAAAGTGATCCAAAAGTTTTTTATACACTAGAGTCCAAGCCCATTTATTAATGTATATTTATCAGTAAAATGTTTAAATTTTAGGCAAATTGTAAATATTATCCCTAAATGTAGTAGTAGCTGCAATTAGACCCTTAAACTTTCAATTTTAAAAATTAAACCCTGAAGATTATACAAAGGTTAAAATTGAGTCAAATTCAACCTTCAAACTTATATAATTGTCTATAAGTTTTCAATTTTTATCATTTGTGGGTCTAAATTCTACAATTATTTTAAGTTTGAGGATCCAATTTTAACACTGAAGTTTAGAGGCCCAGTTTTTACAATTGAAAGTTTGATAATCTAATTACAACTAGCACCATATTTTTAGAGTGGTTTTTGCAATTTGTCCTTAAATTTTATTTTGATA
Source organism: Citrullus colocynthis (assembly GCA_031780015.1). Taxonomy (NCBI): domain Eukaryota; kingdom Viridiplantae; phylum Streptophyta; class Magnoliopsida; order Cucurbitales; family Cucurbitaceae; genus Citrullus; species Citrullus colocynthis. The sequence continues at coordinate 271,660 of QLSR01000048.1, forward strand.
CTCAGTCTTTCCTTCCTTTCAGGCTCTTTCAGACTCTCTATTAAATATGGTCTATTTGTTTTGATTTTCATATTCTTTTAATCACAATTTTAATATAACATTATAGGTAATAAATTTAATTTCTTGTAATACCATTATAATTTTGTATTAAAGAGTAAAGTTAAAAGTAAAAATAAGATTTAAATTATAATTTTTAAAAATTGGTGGAAATAATGGATATTAATTTGAAGAAACAGTGAAATTGACTTTTTAATAAATTACTAAACTATTGTCGAACAAATTTGTTTTTAAAAAATATTATGAAAGTAAAAGTAATATAACAATAAAAAATATCTCTAACTTTTATTTTTAAGTATTTTCTAGTTTTTTATTCTTATGCTTGGATTCTCATTATTTTTAGAATAACTAAAAAGCAGGTTGGAAATTATGTTTTAAATACTATTTTTTTTAATGTTATTAAAAGTATCTTGTTTTTCATTGGATAGTTTTGAGTCACAATTTTAGAATAATAATTATAAATATTTATTTTAAAAAACAGTTTTTTTCCCCATATATTTCGTTAAATATAATATATAATGTATGTATATATCCAATTATTATTTTGAAAGTTTAACTTGGTGCTTGAAATTAAAATATTTATATATATTATAAAAAGTTAATAATGTCTTAAAATACTCGAATAAAAGAGTATTTATTTTAAAACTAATCCTAATCATGAAAGGGTTATCAAACCTACCAAAATTTCCATTAAGAAAATAAAAGTTAGAGATATTTTTTATTGTTATATTACTTTTACTTTCATAATATTTTTTAAAAACAAATTTGTTCGACAATAGTTTAGTAATTTATTAAAAAGTCAATTTCACTGTTTCTTCAAATTAATATCCATTATTTCCACCAATTTTTAAAAATTATAATTTAAATCTTATTTTTACTTTTAACTTTACTCTTTAATACAAAATTATAATGGTATTACAAGAAATTAAATTTATTACCTATAATGTTATATTAAAATTGTGATTAAAAGAATATGAAAATCAAAACAAATAGACCATATTTAATAGAGAGTCTGAAAGAGCCTGAAAGGAAGGAAAGACTGAGTATCAAAATAAAATTTAAGGACAAATTGCAAAAACCACTCTAAAAATATGGTGCTAGTTGTAATTAGATTATCAAACTTTCAATTGTAAAAACTGGGCCTCTAAACTTCAGTGTTAAAATTGGATCCTCAAACTTAAAATAATTGTAGAATTTAGACCCACAAATGATAAAAATTGAAAACTTATAGACAATTATATAAGTTTGAAGGTTGAATTTGACTCAATTTTAACCTTTGTATAATCTTCAGGGTTTAATTTTTAAAATTGAAAGTTTAAGGGTCTAATTGCAGCTACTACTACATTTAGGGATAATATTTACAATTTGCCTAAAATTTAAACATTTTACTGATAAATATACATTAATAAATGGGCTTGGACTCTAGTGTATAAAAAACTTTTGGATCACTTTTAGTAAAATCTTTTTTGGGAAAATAAAAATTAAAAAGGTAATTGGATTTCTTTTTTGTTGTGTTCTTTAGTTTTTCAGTTGTGGAAGTAGGAATTTTGGGAAATAGACAGTGAATGGTTGGTGATGTAGTAGCTTTTCCTTTAGATTGCGTAATTTTAATTTTCAATGCCCATATCCATTATCTATACAACATTCTTCAATTATTATACAAACATTGACATTATTATTATTTTTTTTTAAAAAAAATTATGGTTGTTTCTTTTTTTTCTAGCATATTTTTAGAAGAAAACTATTTTGAAATTTAACACAAAAATAATATTTTTTTTTTATATAGTTTGCCTTTATGAATTATGTCTACCTAGATTTTAAGAATTTTGAAAAATATCTATCTATCTATCAAAATATATATATAAGTTCAAGTACATGGGTGGAGTTTGAATTTCAAGTCTATCAATTGAAAATATACAATATATATCGAGTTGTGCTTACTTAAAAAAAAAAAAATTATAGGTCATAGAAAAATTATTTAATAAGATTTTTTTTTTAAACAATATTGTATTTAACTTAGAGACCAAATGAAAACTAAACCTAAAATTATGGGTAAAAATACAAGATATTGTAACATAAGGGGCCAAATAAAAACTAAACTAAAAACTTGAGAGCAAAAAAAAAAAAAACATTTTGAAACCTAGAAACCAAATGTGAATTAAAGTCAAAATTTAGAAGTACGAATTTAACATTTTAATTACTTTAGATTTTAGGAAATTTATAATTTGTTTGCAAATTGGACTTTTTTTTTTTTTCTCTTTGAGTTCAATATGGGGTAGGGTTTGAACCTCAGATGTTTCACTTGGGAATACACAATTTATGTCAATTGAGCTCCTTTTGACAAAGTCAATTGGTTTTATCAATGTATCCCATATAAAATTATTTAATAAGACATTTTTTTTGTAACAATTTTTTTAATCTATGAACTAAATCAAATCTAAACTCAAAACTGTAGGATCGAAATATAGAATATTGAAATCTAAGGAGTAAATTTTTTTTGAACTCACACACCTCTTTCTTTCTTTCTTCTTCTTCTTCTTCTTCTTTTTTTTTTTTTTTAAATAAGATAAAATGATGGGCAAAATTGAAATAAGTGTGAAATTTAGTTACCAAAATACAAGTGATTTGTCTTTCTTATTTGTGGGCCAAAAGATGGATCAATTAGACTTATGTTCTCTTTCATAGTCCAACGTTATAACCAATTATAGTTTTCCACGTGGCCTACTTAAGGATAAGGGAAAACAAAAGGAAAAGAAAATTGGTCCATAGTTGATTTTTCTTCCAAATCAAACAAAATCTCCCATTCCTTTCAAAAATAAACAAAATCCCCCATTTCTCAAGTTTATTGATAATTGGAGATAAATATTCTAAAATTATCGAATATTTCTTTGATACCATTTTTCAAACTCAATAACATTGAGTTTGTTTATTTTAAAGGCATTTTTATACAATTTTACATTTAATATCAACGTATATAAAAATATCATAATAAATAATAACAGAAACATCGATATCAATAGATATAGAAAAACACTATAGAAATTAGTTAATTATAAAAGATATGAAACATTTCACACTTCTCCTACTTTTCAAAAAAAAAAAAAAAATCACACTTATTAAATAATAACGATAATAGTAACTTATATATATTTGTTAATATTATGTTCCAATAAGCAATGTTTTAGTTAATTTTCTATTTAATATTTCATCATATTCATAATACAAAAATATTGATAGAAGCCAAGTTGACCATAGGTTAACTGATTAATCATGTTTTTAGGGTATTGGCCATTTAATCGAAAGTTTGAATTTCCTACTTTCACATGTTGCTGTACACTTGTATGCTATTACCATATAATGTCAATATGATTTTAATATCGTAATATGATATAACACAATAATATTTAACTCCAATCATTCTTTATAAAATATTAAAAAAAGGCTAATAAAAATAATAATAAGGTTAAACTATTAGGGTGGTCCTATTATACTTTGGAGTTTGTTTGATTTTAGTTGCTATGCATTTCCAATAAATCTTAAATTTAGTCTCAAATGTTTGTTTATTGTTAGTTTTTTTTTTTTTTTTTTTTAAATGTTATCTATACATTTTTTGCTATAAATTTTGATAACATATCTTCACACATGAAAATTATTATTATTATTTAATCAAGTTCAATTAAAACTAACAGTGAGAGATTAAATTTACGATTTATTGAAAACACAGAGACTAGAATTAGATAATTGAAAATATAGGAACTAAAATTGAACAAACTTGAAAGTATGAGAAATAAAATGGTATTTTAACTTAATAATAATAATAATAAATAAATAAATAAACTCCTGACATGAAAAATTTTCCATTAATAAATTCATTGAGAATTGAAATGTGAAACTATTGGGAAGAAAATAGAGTTGATATATTTATTTATATTTGTCAAACATGGTCTTAAAACTTATGAAAGTGACTAAGATTAGATATAAGATACAAAGTTGAAGATAAAATTAGAAGGGTTGACACGTAAAACCAAGTTAGGGTCTCAATTAAAATATTACTTTAAAGTCCTTAATGCATAACTTTCATACATTTCTAATACTTCTTTAAATACAAGGATTAATGCAAATTAGAGATTTAGACGTGAATCTAATATATAGCAAACAATATTTTCATTAAATTTAAGTGATTTTCCATCTTCTTATCTTTCTTTTCTTTTATTCTAATTATAAAGAATCACGTGATCATTTTTTCTTATTAATTTGGTTTGGTTGAACTAATGTGCGCGCGGATTGAGAATACTTATAAATAATTTAGATAGTCTTCTCAAATTCGAAACTTAAATTATACAATAATTGATTTGAATTTAGGACCATAAATTGATTTTTCTCCTACTTTCTATTTTCAGCGTTAAATTTATGGTGTGCTTGGTTTAACTTTTTGAATGTTTAATTTTGAGAATAAGTAATTTAAAAATATTTAAAATATTTGATAATTACCTAAAATAATTTTTGAGACATTTTTTTAAACATATTTTATAAAAAGGGTTAAATGATAAAAGTGATTTTTATAAAAAAAAATATATATATATATATATATTTTCTCTAAGCAATGAAGGCATCAACAAGATCAAATAGACAAACCATAAACTACAATTATTTATTTATTTACCAATTATCAAGTAATAATAGATTGCCGTTAAAATAGATGTAACTTTTTTGAATTAAGAAATTGTATTATTGGTTTGCCGTAATTTAAACAATGCGAAAGAAATAGAGGAGCCGACACGTAAGTTTGAAAGGTTGAAGGGTGAATAAGAAACGACACGTCGTTTTTGTCAAAGACATATGAAGAGAAAGGCGAGTGCGGCGGATTGGAAAGGGTCAAAGAAAGGAATATGAGAATAAGATTTGAAGGCGGCCACCGCCTCAGCACCAAACTTTTGAAATTCTTGTTGCTTTCGTTGTTCTCAAATGGTTAACAATTTCAAATCAATCAAGGCTACGTCTATCGTTTCGTAATTAAAATTGATGTTATCGTATTAAAATTTTAGTAATTGAAAAATTGTAATGGACAATAATCACAAATGTAATTGATTTTTCTTTTTTTACATTTACTTAAGATTATGAATTTGTCATATTTGTTGTTACAGATATCGTTTAAAATTCATAATTTTCATGTTGTTACAGTAACGATAATTATATTGACGTAATTTTCAAATGCAATTTCATTGAACCACGCTCTGCTCGTCAACCAATTTGCATTTACTAGTTACATATTTGGAAGTGAGCTCCAGATGACATAAGTAAACAATATCAAATGTAATCAAATGAGTCCCACTTTTCAACTTATCATCGATTTATTACGTTTTCATGAAGTAAGCTTGGCCTAAACTAAAGATTTACTCTTTTATATTTCAAATTAAAATATTCGTCGATATGTCCAAAAATATAAAGATCTCACGATAAAAATACATAAGTTAACATTTCTATTGCAAAATATCTTTGAGATAGAATTTCATATTTATTTAACATAGTATCACAATCCATGAAACTCGAATTGGTACTCAATCCAACATTGAGATCCAACATAATAATTAGGAACTTAAAAAAACATCATTTGTCGTCGATATTAATCATTGTTCGTGACATGGAATGTTTTAATATCGATTGTTCGTGACATGGAATGTTTTTTTTTTTTTTTGAGAGATTTGAACTTATGGTCTCTTAGTTGAGAGTATGTATTTTATATTAATTAAATTATATATATATATATATATATATATATATATATATATTTTTAACTTACGACATAAATTTAATTTAATCTCTTATAATATCAACATAGTTTAAATTTGATAAAATTGACAAATATAATAATTATGGTTTTATAAATTTATACACTTACAAAAGAAAGTTTTCTTTTGAACAAATTTAAATCGTTACAATTATTCGTTTAATATTTGAAAGTAAACTTTAGTGAACGGAGTTGATGGCGAAAAGATGCCCATAAAGGCCATTCGTGAGCTTTGGGATATACTAATTTTGAAAAAAATGGGAACCACCCTCAATTCACACACTCAAAAAATGGCCTCTTTTTCAGTGCATTTCACTTGAAATTTAAAAACAATATAGCAATAATTATAAACATATGAAGGCAGCCCCTCAAACCCTAATTTCCACCTGACAAAATAATAATAATAATAATTAAAAAAAAAAAAGTGTTCAAAATCCCACGTAGCCCCCACAAATTGGAGTTGACATTATTATATGATTTCTTTCCTTGGGTACACTTTTAAAAGGAAATTTATTGGATTGTGACCATTAAATACGTTTCACATTAGCGGTTTACATTATATGTAAAACCTTATCTATCTTTCATATATTTAATTATTTATAATTATTTACGATTATAATTATAGAGTTTGAAAAAATTGTTTCCTTTTTGTCCTATAAACGTAGTTAACATACTGTTTGTTAACCATGTAAACTTGTGTGTCGATTTTTTTTTATTTTACATAACAAAACAAATTATTTATGAATAATTGTTTTAAATGGTAGAGTTACTAAAAATATTTTTAAATACATCAAAATATACCATCTACGAGTTATATCTATGAGTGTCTATCACTGAAGACAATGACATTTTGTTATATTTGTAAATAAGTTCATTTTGAACTTATAACGTTTAATCCATGAACGTATCAAAAAAGTCTTTTCTTATATTAAGTAAAAATAAATAAAATAAAAAATCATGCATTGTTGTCCCTTTGAGATTCTCTGACACGTCAGCAAATCTCTCCAATCTACTTTAGGATAAATATATATAAATTTTAATTTAAAAAGGTCCCGTCTTTTTCCATTCCCATCATATCTTTTTAATTTATTTTATCTTTAAAAGACAATATTAAATTCAAATTTAAATTTCCTTGGTTGGTATTGATACACAAATCAAACTATATATATATTTGCTCTCTCCCCTAAACTTTGAATCATCTCATCAACTTCTCTTTTGGGGCACATTGCCAACAATTTGTTGCCACATACTGTATCAAATTTACTCTTTTTCAGGGACAATATTCAAATTCCTTTGACTAATTTAAAGGGGAAAAAAGTTTGTAAACACAAGATTTTGATTATATTTTTGTACATGACCTTTTTTCTTTGGGGACAAATTTATGCAGAATTACCACTTGATGGGGTCCTACCCAAATCATTATTTTGCCCCAAAAACACACACCAAATAGTCTAAAAGTTAGAGAGAGATATATAGAAATTGGATCTTTGGAGAGTTGAAATTTGACCAAAATGACACTTTTTGAACTTTTTTTTTGGTCTTTGGTGGGTTTCTAGGCCCAAAAAGATAGAAAAATTGACCTAAGTCATAGGATTTAATGAACTTTGAAAATGATAATTTAAGGAATGAAATTGGAGAAAATGTGATTCAAACTTTGGAGAAAGAAGTTTTGAATTGGAATTGTGGAGCCCAAACAAAAAATAAAAAAGATAAGAAATTTTCAAATGGGTTTTCTTAGAGTTGTTTTTGGATATAGCCATTTGTGAATTTTCAAAAGTACAACATTCTTTTTTTCTTTTTCAAAATCAATTATTTATGGCATATAACATGGAAAATCAAAGAAAAAAAAAAGTAAAAATTATAAAATAAATCAAGTACACTGATTTTATGTAAATATAGATAGTACTTCTAAATAATGTTGAAACTTTAAACATTAGCCCAAAAATTCAAACTTTAGTCAATAATTCAATGAGAAATCTCATCTATTTTCAAACAACGAAAGAAAATTCATCCTTTTTAATCATTCATTATTTCCTCTTTCAGCTTGAAAAAGAAAACTTAGCTTTTTTTTTTTTTGGGGGGGGGGTCGGTTGGGGATAAATGTTTGAATTCAAACTATTTGATCAATAAAAAAAAGGAAATTTGGAATGTTTTCATTACAAAAATAATAATAATATTGGACGATCGACTTAATTAAATGTAATAATCTCTACACTCTATTCAACTTTTTTTTTTTTTTAATTCACTTCTAGTTTTAACCAAAAGAATTAAAAATAAAAATATCTGTAAACTTACTTTTTCAATAATATCAAATCTTACAATATTTTTTAAAATAAGCATAGCTCCATGATATAAAATTTATACTATCGACTTTGAGGTTAAATGTTAAATTTCTCCACTTATATAATTTATTGAAGACACAAAAATATGTTTTTTTAGCAACATTTTGAACAAAAGAGCTTATAAAAAGGTAATATCCGCAATATTAATTTAATTATGAGACGTAGTTTGATAAAATTGAAAGTTGAGGATAACCATAGAAAAAATTAAAAATTGATATTTAGTTTATTAAATGAATAGAGAGATTGTGGATTTTTGAAATTGAATTATCGGGCCGACATTGGTGGGCTTCGTGGGTTGTACTTTTGTCAGTTGTTTTTTTGTCAGAAATTTTGTCTGTTCCACTATTTTATTTTATTTTTTTATTTTTTTAATTTTTTTTTTGGGGTTGCTTGAATATTTTAAAATGGCAAATACTAAAACCCAACCACATTCCTTTGTCCCTTCCTTACTTAATTCAGAAGTTATGCTCCACATTTTTTTTGTTCTTGTCTTTTCTTTACAATGATGAAAATATATTAATCCAAACATAGTTATAGTTTAGTAGATGAATTTTATTTCTAAAAAAAAATTATATGAGAAATATGTTTAGTTGTTGTACATCCTAAAGTGGTTGTATTTTTTTTTAGAGTAAAATATTATCGAAAAATACTGAGCCAAGAGAATAAGAGAAGTGGACCTACTTCGACCTCGCCTCACAACATGTTGTGGCTAAGAAGCCCAATCTATCTTACGAGGTGTGCTTAGTCAGATAAACTTCGTGAAATTTATACATTTTGAAGATTTCTAGTAATCATTTTAAAGTTGTTTTTAGAGGACTAATATCTTAAGTGTTTTAGAAAAGTAGTTTTAAAAGTATTTTCATACTATTAACATTCTTTTTATTTATTATTTTTTGTGTAAACGTTTTTATAATTAAAAATCGACAAGTTATATGGAACACGTTTATATTATTATTATTATTATTATTATTATTAATACATAGAAAATTTTGTTTTATTTGAAATCATTTATTCCCACAAAAGTTCACAGAAATTCTTTAGGCTGAAAATTATAGGATTATTGATGAATGGAAATATCTCCTTTCCAGCATGTTCGAAAGAGGCCGTTTAGGCCCAATTAACGTTTGGGCTTTAAACGTTTCATGCAGGCCCAACTTTGTAATTTTTTTTCTCCCCTTGTCATTTAATAAAAAATAGGTTGAAAATCACTTTAAAAGTAGTTGAAAATCACTTTTAATCTTTAAACTTTCTTTAAACTTTCATAAAAGTAACAATTTAGTCTCTAAACTTTTGTTTATAATGATTTAGTCTCTGTTTTTTAAATTTTGTAACAATTTAGACTCTAAATTTTACTACGTGACAATTTAGTTTTTGTACTTTAAAATGTGTAACGATTTAGTCTCTATCGTAGAAATTAATGTTAAGATTTAATGAGACTTTTTGCATAAATAAACCAATAAACAAATTAGAGACTCAATATTTGTATATAATATAAAGTCTATATCAAAAAGTAATAAAAATTGACATCTAATTTTAGTAGATTTTTTTTACATTAGAGACTAAATTGTTACAAATTTAAAAACACAAGGACCAAATTGTTACATGCTAAAGTTCATGGGCTAAATTGTCACAAAATTAAAGGCATAAGGACTAAATCGTTACAAACTAAAATTCATAGACTAAATTGTTACTTTCATAAAAGGTCATGGAGAAAAAGTAATTTTTAATCTTAAAAATATATAGTGATTATTATTATTATTATTATTATTACTACTATTATTATTATTTTTGAGAAAGATAATTATTATTATAATTTATTTTTAATGATGGTGATACTATTACTAGGGCTGAACTGATTATTGTTCTCCCATTAGCTTATGTTCATTTCTACCTTTTATTATGCAACAATTGTGTTTACAACTTATATTTAGAAAGTATAAGCTACATGATACTAGGTTTACATTATTGTCAAGTACAACAATGATAAATTTATTTAGAAAGAGGAAAATGTGACTTGCAAAAAAAAAAATAAGGAAAGCTTAGCTGTAGTATTTGTCACAAACACTTCGATGTTTAAATAAGAGAGTGATAGAGTGTGGAAGTTTTAAGATTTAAGAATGACACTGAACATACTTTCTTGAAGCTAAAATGATGTCTTTGTTATAATAGTGGATGATTTAGGTTATTATAATATTTTTTCCGTCAATTAACATAGTACTTATACTATAGAGGTTTGATTCCCTCATTGTACATGTTATTGATAATATAATATATATGACATTTCTATATTAATATTATAGTTTTTTTAGACATGTTAATACTACATTAGGGGTATTCAAATGACCGGATAACCTGAACAACCCAACCCGAATAATAAGGGTTGGGTTATTATTATTATTTTTTAATCTTTCGGGTTGAGTTGGGTCTCGAGTTGACCCAACCCAACGAAAATTTATAATATTAATATTAAAAAAAACCAACCTAACTCAAATTTCTAATATTAATATCTAAAAATATATATAAACATATTTATTGTATGTTTAAGTTAGGGTTAAAAACTTTTTTTAATATTTTTATCTTGGATCAATGAACATGCCAATCAGTGTTTGGAGAAAAGAAAGAAAAAAAATACAACCCGACAACCAAATCTAACTCAGCCTGGTTGGTAGCCAACTCGATTCACCTGAATTTTCGAGTTGGTGAAAAAAAAAAACCCCAATCCGTGAACCCCTAGCGACAACAGTTGAATCAAATCAACAACCTGAATAAAACTTTGATTCATAAAGGGAATATGTATGAAGAGAAACACAAAATAATAGTGAAAAATTCTGGCTGTGGATTAATTTAGAAAAAAGAAAAAGAAAAAATGGCGGTTCATTCAACACCTCAGAACTCACAAGCTCACAAAAATGGCTTCTCTGTTGTCTTCTTCACGGTGTTCCATATTCTTCACTGCAAAACCTAAATTCCCACTCTTCTCCCCTCTTCCTACCATTTCCGTTCCATCATTTCTCTCCTTCAATCTCTCTCATAAAGAATCTGGACCTCTCAGATTCCCCTCCCTTCGCCTCACCTCCTCCCTCTCCGATGACGCATCTACCACCGACGAAGATGCTGCCGACTCTCGCCCGAAGATAACCGATGAGTGGGGCGAAGAAGCCGAACCGGATCCTGAATCTTCGTTGACGAGATTCTCGGAGTTCGATCCGCCGAAGGAAGATGACGAGTGGGGCGGCGATGAAGGTAATGGTAAAGCTGCTGTGGTTGAGGATAAGAGTGAGGAGTATGTGGATGATAAGCTTTTTGAGCTTAAGAGATGTTTGGTTGATACGGTTTACGGGACCGAGTTTGGATTTAGGGCTGGTTTGGAGGAAAGGGCTGAGGTTTTGGAGATTGTGAACCAATTGGAGGCGGCGAATCCAACTCCGGCGCCGGTGGAGGCCTCTGGGCTTCTAGATGGTAACTGGATTCTACTGTAAGTTCGTTACGGAATTTTAAACTTGTTCTTCATCTTTAATCTGATTCCTGATTATCGCATAGTATACATATTCGTAGAGGAATTCTGTATGTTCTTAGCTTCAGATGCGAATATTGAGACTGAAAGAGAGAGCTCATTTCCTGATTAATGGTGAACCACAATGTGGAATGTTGCTTCTAAATGCCATGTTTGATCTGTGATGGATTAGGTATACTGCATTTTCCGAGCTGCTGCCACTTCTAGCTTTAGGAACATTGCCATTAGTGAAAGTGGAGAAGATTACTCAAGAAATTGACTCAAGTACGCTTACCGTTGTAAACTCCACCACTTTATCCAGCCCATTTACCACATTTTCTTTCAGTGCATCAGCTGCTTTTGAAGTTCGGACTCCTTCAAGGATACAGGTGTTTATTTTTATTATTTTATTTTATTTTATTTTATTTTATTATTTTATTTTTATTTTTAGAATTTTATGTTCTGTGCTTTTTCATGTTTGACAACTATTTTCTCGGTTCTCGTTTGCAAAGTCATATTTCTTTCCTTTTGTTTCTTCCATTTTTGAAATGAAAAGAAACCAAAGATGTTTCCTCTATACTGTCCTCTAATTTTTCAAATAAATCTTATAATTCTGTCCTTTAAACAAAGAATATACCAAATTCATTAAAACATGAAACAAGAAGTAAGAACCATATTTTATTATTTCCAAAACTTGGAGAGTGCCAATTAATTTTTATAAATAATTCATGTATACCCTGTTAAAGAATGATGTAATTTCATTATTTATCAAGTATATGAATTGTTTGTACATTTGGAATGCTATGGTAGAGTATAAGATTTTTGTATTTCTTATTTTATTGGATTTATTTATACATTTGTTGGGGTATGAAAATTGAATTTTGGACCTCAAACGGTTGAGTAGAGTATATGTCAATTATTTATACATTTGAAATGCATAGCTCCGTAAAAATTTATCATATGTTTGTATGAGTGTGCGCATATATAAGATAACAATGCATAATTTTTTTTAGTTCAAACAGCTATAACAACTATGAAATGAAGATCAAACCATAAATTTATAAAATGTTAATTAATATCTTATCTAACATCAGTCTCTTTACATTATATTTTATCTAGAATGAAATACACATCATATTCTATGTGTTTGGTTGGATTTTAAAATTTAGCTTGCTAAATACACCACACCCTGATTAATCTCACAGGACAACTTGTTTAAACCTACAACATTGGGTGTTGAGGAAACTCTTGAAATATTAAATCCTAGGTAGATGGTCACCATAAATTGAATCCATTTTCTAAGTCTTTTCATGGCCTTATTGATCACTAGGTCAATCTGTGATGGTTATTTTAGAGAGTTCTAGAAAAGGAACATAAGACGGAAAAACCTTTTACAAGAAAATTAAAGAAATAAGAACCTTGGCCAATGAATTCTAAATAAGTTGGGTGAGTGGTGATTAAATTAGATCTTTCTGTAACAATCTAGTTATTGAGATAGTATAGCACTCCGTTTGCATCTTCTCAACTTAGATCTTTCTGTAACAATCTAGTTATTGAGATAAGAAAACAAGAATTTCATTAAGCTCCCAAGAGCAGCCCTGTTGGCTAAGGCCTGCAGTCTCTGAGTAACATCTACCCAAAAGTCGTATGTTCGAATCTTTGAGTGAGGCTTAATAAGGAAAACTCTTGATGTCTCTAGAGTCTAGGCTTTAGGGTGGATGTGGATTTTATAGAAACAACAACAATTAAAGTTCATGATGCAGAATCCTTTTTGCCAGGCTTAAACGTTTTAGAACTTTATGCAATAAGCATACCCATGCCAAGTCTAACGTGGAACTCGAACGCAGAATCTTGATTTAATGTAAATTATCTGTTTGATTATGATCAATGGATGGGCCATAGTTTCTGCCACAAAATCACTTTTTATTGAATGTGTTGAAGCATGTTCCAACAATCTGAATTCTAAATCCGACCAGTCTTCCTCGAATTTATGTTCAGGTTCAATTCAAAGAAGGCATTCTGCAACCTCCCGAGATAAAGGCAAGGCTTGATCTTCCGGAAAATATAGATATATTTGGACAGAAAGTTAATTTATCCCCTGTGCAACAAACTCTTGATCCAATACAGCAAACAATAGCGAGTCTATTCCAGGTCATTTCGGGTCAGCCTCCCCTCAAGATACCGATTCCAGGTGATCGTAACAGGTCTTGGCTACTTATCACATACCTCGATGAAGATCTTCGAATCTCAAGGGGCGATGGCGGTCTTTTTGTGCTTGTTAAAGAAGGGAGTGCTCTACTAGATCAGTGAAAATCAGGTACTGAGTGTCGTCGAGTCTGGCATGTAAAATTGCTTAATTTTTGAATATCAAGTCATGAAATACTACTTTCTAAATGAGTATGATACAGAAGATATATTATTGATCATGCATCTACCTTATTAGTCTCGTACCTTTCTAGTTTCTAATTTGTGAAAAGGGGATAAAAAGGAGAATGTTAGATAGAAAACCGACTCGATATTCCAATTACTTGAAAGAAAAGGAACACACAGCTTTGTTCGACATTTGAGAGGTTCTACACTCTTTCAAAATGCTAAACAATTTTCTACTTGGCTACTTGCCTTCTTCACTCCCAACACTGAATTACAGAATAGTGTGCCCTTGCTAACACACAACTTCATTTGCATCACTTCCCTCGTGGACCCTCAATATTGCCTTTCTCCTATTTACGTAAAAAATATAGGATTTTAGCTTCTTATTTAGGGCTGCCCTTTTCTACCCTATCTTTCCATGTCATGTTGAACGAACCACCATAGGTTAGCCCTAGGTCTAATAAGGGCCATAGGTATAATAGGGAGTTTAGAGAGAATGAGTTCAAAGTGATGACCACCTATTTAGATTTGATATTCTACGAGTTTCTTTGACAACCAAATGTAGTTAGGTTAGACAATTTGTCTCGTGAGAACAAACGATGTGTGTGTTTGTTGGATATTCACGGCCGTATCCCCAAATGATAGGTTATTCATGGTCATATTAGCACGTTGGATAGACTTGTTAGTAAGATGCCTTTGTTGGTTGAGTCTTTTTGCTGTATTCTTTGTCGAAGGTGGAGGAAGACTTGGACGATATTCTTTGGCGTTGTGAGTTCTCGAGTTGTGTTTGGAATTCTTTTTTCCAGATGTTTGGAATGTTGTGCGTTTGTAATAGAGATGTCAGCGATATGATCAAGGAGTTCCTCCTCAATCCACCGTTTGGGGAGAGACCGTTTTCTTTGGCTTGCTAGCATGATCATGTATAGCTATAGTCCCTTCTTGTAAAGGGAGTCCCCTTTTTGTTTATTTGGTTTTTTGTATGCCCGTATATTCTTTCATTTTCTCTCAATTAAAGTTCTTCAAATTTTCTCATTCTCCATATCATTTGGTTTGATGTACATTTAATATGCAGATTCTTAATAAAAATAAGAGCATATATCCATTTATACTAAAAAAAACCTTTAGGGTTTTATCAATTAAAATTTCAAATTAATAATTGTATACATTTAAATTCTAAACTTTCGCAATGAATCAATTTAGACCTTTTGTTAGTTATTTATAGCTATTTTCACTTGATTTCCTCTAAAATAAGCTCAAATCGGCCAAATTTATTGAAGATTTGGTATTATCTATTTTACATTAATGATTGCATTTAAAGAAATTTCATAGATGTGTGAAAGTTATGCGAAATTCTAATGGAGGGTATATATTTATTCCCTCGTAAAAGTTTAGGTTATTTATTTGTTCTTTTGTTTATTTCATTTCTTTTGGAACGGAAAATTTATGGTTTAAGTTGCTAAAATTATTAATATAACTCCTAAAATTTAGGACCATAAATAAATATAACTTTTATGAATTAATAATCATTTGAACCTGTAAAGCAAGTTAACTTTTGCAAATAATTTTTGAAGTTTTAGTGTTTATATTTTAAATGCCGAATCAGATTTTCAAACAAATTGAAATTAGTTGTAGTCAATTTATATTACATTATGTTAATAGGAGATTACTTAATATAAAATTTGAATAAGCAAATATAATAAACTAAAGGGCTTGAAGACAACTTCAAAAGTTTATCAACAATGGTACATTATTTAATGTTGAACGGTTCCCACAGGACTTGAAAAGAAAGGATAGCATATCGATTTCAAATGTTTGAGAAATAATTGAATCAATTCAAATGGACGAAGTCCTCATTAATATACTATTATTAAAATTTTATAAAAAAGTTAAAAAACACTTTTGAAAAAAATAATTTGGTTTAATCATTACTTTCACATTTACAACAATTTAGTCCTTACGTTTTTACCATTATAATTTAATTATTATTGTAAAAAAAATTATAATGATTTATTGAAATTTTTTACACATTTAGATTCATTAGTCTATAGAAAATCAAAGTTTAGATTTATACTATAAAAATCAAGTCATTTTGTAAAAAAAGTGATACCCTATTTAGATGAACGTTTTCATGATAGGATCTAAATTGCTAAGCATATGAACTAAATTGTTATTTATTAAACTAAATATCGATATATGACATGTTGATATTTCCATCGACCCCATTATGTCGTAAAAAAGTTCACTAAGCATAAAATATAAGTAACAAAATATTACTAATGTAAATATAATATAAATAAAAAATAAATAAAATGTTAACCATCATCAGTTGACCTAGTAATATCCGACGGGTTTTCTTAACACCCAAATAACCTGCGAAACTGATCGAGATGTGCATAAGCGAGCCCGAACACTCATAGATATAAAATAAATAAATAAATAAATAAATATATATATATATATATATATATATATATATATATATATATATATATATATATATATATATATATATATATATATATATTTATTTATTTATTTATTTATTAATCTAAAATTTTTTAACTTCTTTACAAATATCTATCAAAATAAATATTTTATCGATATTTTAATTGCTCTTAGAAAAGTAACAGTTTAGTAATCAAATATATGAAAGATTTTCTTAGTGTTAGATTCCGTCTCCAAATAATAATAAGAGGAATATAGCGGAAAGTATTTGAGAGGCATGAGGTGGCAAGACATGATTGGTTGTTTCAATCAGGGTGTAACGAGTTTAGATAAAAATACCCGCAGAGGATCAGTAGAAAATTAATTCAAAAAGTAGTTTACAATATGACTCCTGAGTCCTAACGGAACAATACACGTCAGCATTTAAACAAGACGTGCGACTTTGTCACGAAATTCCCGCCTTTTCTATCGGATTTTCGCTTTGGAATAATTTTCCGGGAACTATTTTTTGAATGAAAAAAAGAAATTTAAATTATTATTAAATTATTTATTTATTTTTTTTAATTTTTTAAATGAAATTTGATAAAAATATTAGATTAGAATAATAGGTTTGTCGAAGAATTTGACTTTCGTTTCGATGCAATTTTTAATTTCTTCGAATCCAATCGGAAAATTTCAATTCGTTAGAAAACTTCTCTGTTTCCGAAACTTCTTGTTCTTGTGAAAATTCTTTACGGATCCGATTTTTCGGTGAGTTAGGATATTCACGGGCGATTCGGTCGATCCACCGAACGAGGAGGAAGAACGACGACATTGTTGAACGTTTCGGATCGTTCGATCTCGATCTCAAAAAGCCGTTCAGAAAATTCTCAGTTGGTTTCGATCGTGTCGTTTTTGTTTTGGAAAATCCTGATTGGAATATTTTTTTGATGTTATTGTCGTCTGTGGAGTGGATTGGGTGAATCCAGGGCGGGAAAAAATCCTGAAAACTTAAGGATTCGATTTCCGATTCTGCTGAAGAAGAAGAAGAAGAACTGGAGGTAAATTGGTAATTGAATGCGGATTTTCCTGATTTAGGTTTCGGTATAGATTTGGAATTGGAGATAGATTATTGTTTGGGGATTTGTTGTAGGTTTTACAGTAATTTTGAAGCAATTAGGGCTCTGTTTTTATTAACATGAGCGATAAGCAACCGATTAAGTTAGACGACGAACAAATTGCGGAGTTGAGAGAAATCTTCCGGTCGTTCGATCGGAACAACGACGGGAGTTTGACTCAACTTGAACTCGGATCGCTTTTACGATCACTTGGTTTGAAACCGAGTCCGGATCAGCTTGAGAATTTGATAATGAAGGCGGATACGAACAGCAATGGATTAGTGGAGTTCTCAGAGTTCGTAGCTCTGGTTGAGCCGGAGCTGGTATCGGCGAAGTGCCCTTACACAGAGGAGCAATTAAGGCAGTTGTTTAGGATGTTTGATAGAGATGGGAATGGGTTTATCACTGCGGCCGAGTTGGCTCACTCGATGGCCAAACTCGGCCACGCTCTCACAGCGGAGGAGCTCACCGGAATGATTAGGGAAGCCGATACCGATGGCGATGGCAGAATTAATTTTCAAGAGTTCTCTCAGGCAATTACTTCTGCTGCATTTGATAATTCCTGGGCATGATGATTTTTCTGGTAATTCTCTCTCTCTCTCATTGGAAAAATTGCGGCAGTTTTCTTTCAATTGAGAGTGTTAGGAATTTGATTCACATGTTGGGTTTATTTAGAACATTGAGACTATAAAGTCTGTGCATACCTTTGCTTTATGTGTAATATATCCATATACTTTTGTTAATATTAGCAAGTTATACAAAGCTTAGATTATGCTAATCCTAGCTTTTTGAAGCCATATCTGTAGTTATCCATTATATATCTTATCAATCATGAACTCCTACATAAAATTTAAATATAGACTACATAAACTTGATAGTCAAAATAGAAAATGCAGGGCAATATGAACTCAAATATTCGAACTTTGCTACAGAGTCGGTCCCTATTGAAACCCTTTCTTATCTAGTGTATTGGGCTTGGGAGTATTTCTTTTTTACCACTGTAAAAGGTTTTTGTTTTGTCCATGTATGTTTTTTAGAAATTCTTCATGGGGTTTTTTACACTGTAAAAAGTTGGGGGATATTGAGGAAATACAAGGTCCTTAAGATCAATGAGCAAGCTTGCTACTCAGTTGAAGAGGTACAACACCTTGGGGGAAGATCATAGGGTTTCCCATTCTCCCTTTTCTCCCAATGCTCCATATACAAAAGCATGCCCCTTTTAAGCTCTACATTTTCTTGAATTCTCCCATTGCTCCATATACGATCACAAATATCTATGTTTTTTGTTCTTTTTTTAAAGTGTTGCATCATATGTGGAGTGAAGGGTTCGAATATATGATTTGTTAAAGAAAGTAGGTGTGTCCTATGTTATCCCTCCTATCACTAACCCCTGTCGTCATTTACAATGCTTGACTACATAGATTACTTTTGAATTATTGAAACAAGGTTTATTTGATTACCACAGGTTGGATCATGCATTGACTGAAAACAAACAGCAAATGGGTATATTTGGAGGGCAAGTTACGGTACCAACATAGAGATCTTGTCAAGAAATTGAAAATGGTATTTTTGGGTTAAGTTTGAATGTTTATTTAGTCTGAATCTACCTATTTCTCTGCATGAGAAAAACACGAGTTTAAGTTGTTAGGTTTCAAATTTTGGTTGTTTATAAAGTTGGAGTCCAAACCAAACACTGCTGGGATTTTTGTGAAGGATTTTAGTTCCAATTCCAGTTTTCAATATGGAATGGTGGTTAGTTTGATGCTTTCATGTGTTTCTTGTTTTGGTTTGTTCTTCTTCTTTTTTCTTTTTTTTTTTTTTGTGTTTTTTTGTGTTTTCCTTGGAGATCTTGTTTAATTTCATTTTAGTCAATTTCCCAACAAAAGTTTTGATCTTCAAATATTTCGAAATCACTATTGTTTGGCATTGAGCTATGATTGTTAAATGCCTTTCAAGGTTATAAGGTGACAACTCTCTTATTTGTTTAGAGACAAGAGATGCATAGAAGATGTTGTTTAGGTATTAGATGTGCAATAATTGAACAAGATTTACATTGGAAATAGAGAAAAAGAAGTGTACATGATTGAGCATAAAAAAGATGTTTTTATTATAAATAACTTGAATCTCCAATTTAGTTTTAAGAGAGGATGAATGTTGAAGGTTGGAGATAGTGAATTTAATGGTAATTTCGAATTGGTTTGAATTGACTTTTTAAAGGCTTAAAAACACTTTTTTTTTTTTTCTAAATCAATCCAAACGATGAAGATTGAACTTATATTTTTAGGTCAAGCCGATAAAAAAGAACCTACATTGTTGGACATGAAAGTTTGTTTTGTTGTTTTTTCCCCTTTTCCAAGTGAAAGGCAAAAGGACTCTAAATCTCATTAGATGTTTTCTTATCTTAATAAAAATTTCATATTACTTTTGCTTAGAAAAAATAAAGGAAAGATGATTGTAGGGAGATTGAAGTTTTAAAAGAATTTCGTCACAAAACATATGTTAATTTCACAAATCTAAGGTCACAATTTTAGAAGGAAATTCAAATGGAAAACATGACATTTGCTATTTTACATGAAAGATTTTGAAAAAATATAAGTTTAGATCTTGCCAAGCATTTTAACATAAAAACAGAAACAGATGATTAATAAATAAAGGATGTTTTTTGAGAGCCACGATTGATGCTAAAATATGTGATTATTCATAAATCTGTAAACAAATTTTATGCAATTGAAAAGAAGAAACTTGGTGCCACGCCAAATCGAGCATAGCTTGTTAGTAATTACCAGATTTATAGTTCGAATCTCCCTATTCCCAATTGTACAAATAAAAAAATGAAAAAAAAAGAAGAAAAAAAGGAAACTTGGTGCCCAAAAAAAGGGATTAAAAGAATACTTTAGGAAAAAGATGAATAACATTCTTTAAAAACCACTAAACTAAATTATATTAACTTTACTAGCTTTGCTGAGAAGATAACCAACAACCATTTGACACGATAGACAATCTTTAGCATATCTTAGGGAACAAGACGTATATTATTATCACAAAGGTCGATGGTTTGATCTCCTACCGATTTTTAAAGAAAAAAAGCTTTGAGAGAGTAAAGAAAAGAAAAAAGAAACAAAAATGAACTGCCAAATAATTATCCTCATGCCTTCTTCCTTTTTGATTTGAGCATCACCATTCCTACAAATATGCCTAATAAGCTCAGAAGTACCACACCAGCAAACACAGGTATCAGGATAGCATATTCCTGTGGTAAGAAATAATTGTGGATGAAGTGATCACTATCTACAAATGGCTGCCATTAAACAAAACAAAATACATTAGTCAATGTTAAATCACCTATCGGCCCAAAAGCTTAAAATGATGAGTTATGGTAAATTCAATTATATCGGTACTTTAACATTTTTCCCTCCACTTTGTGGACTAGAAAATTTGTAGAATACCTAACCAGTGAAAATCAACATTGATTAGGGAGGAAATTACATTGCAAGGATTCAAACACATGACTTCATACCATGTTAAATCATCACTCGACCCAAAAGCTTAATTAGACGGGTAATGACTAATTTAATTACTACTTTTTCATTAAAGGTTAATAACAATCAATCATGAATCTGATCAACTTTTCAAAAAAAAGAAGCAAAAAAAAAAAATGAATATGATCAAATTCATGCTTTGGTACCATGTTAAATCATTAATCAATCCAAAAACTTAAGTTGACGGGTTAAGGTAAATTTAATTCAATCCAAAAGCTTAAGTTGATAGGTTAAGGTAAATTTGATTATATTGATACCTTTTCTTTAACGGTTAATAACATTCAATCATGAGAATGGTAAACTTTTTGAGAAATAATTCCATGAATATGATCAAGTTCACTAAATGAAATCACATTTGGTAGATCATCATCTACGAACATGGGAGATGAACTTACCAGGATAATGACCCAGAAAGTATAGTAAGTGAATATAGACAAGCTGGTTAGCGATAACAAAAATCCAACCGTCTTGTCCGCTAACTCCATTTCGGGGCTATTATTTCCTGTGAATAACATACAATACCCATTGGTATCAAGTATTTTGACTATAAGCACTCTACAACCGAGTACTCAATAACAAATCATTTTGATATTTAGTTCTACACTATTAAAGTACTTCTCGACTAACCATTTGGGCCTAAAACACACTCTTTTTTTTGGTCTGAAGCACATTAAATTACTTCCCAACGTATAATTTTGGCATGCTAGGAAGACACTCCATACATCCAATCCTAGCCTAAATTTAGAGATTACCATGAACCTGTTAAGAATCTCTCCCTAACAACAACCTGCAATGACGCTAAACAACACAAAATGCACCAGAAAACAGAGATGGAACAGCGAGAAACACTTTCCCATTGATAATGGTCTGAAAATGAATGATTTCAAGTAACGAAACAATAAAAAAAATACCCAAACAACAAACAAACTTCTCCAGCTATTTCAAGAGAGCTGGGAACCACTCCTACCTGAAGCCTTAGCCACACAATTCATAAGAAATCCTATGCATACACGAATCCCACATAAAGATGCTCAACTTCCTGTACAACAACAACAACAACAACAACGTGCTCCCATCCCCCTTACTCATGTCAGATAACCCTACATTCCCATTCTTCCCCTCCTACTATAGGTTTGGGTAGTAATTTGGGGCCGCAAAGTATCATTAGGCACAACTACTAAACAGAGTTCACTCAAGAGGGAGCCTTACCCTTATTAGTAATGTCTGCATCTCACCAAAAAGTTCTCAGATATTTTCGTAGATTGTTGGATAAATAATCATAATTCCTTTTGATCCTGTGCAGGAATGCTAATACAGCTATCCCTTTTATTTTATATATATTATATATATATATTCTGGGATTCGTATGACCTTTTAAAAAGATTACGTATATGACCAACATAATCCATAATGAAATTATAGATATGATGTGCATCCTGTTGATCATAGTCTGTATAAATAAATAATCAACAAGAATGACCTCCCCCATTTACATCGCTCAACTTTTTTTGTTTTCCACCTTTTATGTTCACTTGGGAGAATGGGAATGCACATGTAAATGACATTCAGCCATCAATAAATAGCCAGAAATTTCTACTAGAACTCGGCCTTATTCTTACATATTTCTCAATAGAAGTGGCTTTTCAATAAACTTCCTTATTGTATGAACTAAGAGGAACATCAGGTGAACATGCAATTTGAATTAGATTATATTGATTCTTACACTTCCAGTCCTATAAGTGAAGTGAAAGAAATACACCACAAGGATGACATGCAATTCAATCTTCAGAACAAAAAACAAATTCAAGAGAATAAAAGCAATACCTAGAGCAAAGTTTTCATAACCTTCCAAGAAAGATCTGACTTCTACTAGATCCTCTAGGTGTGGGAAAATTTCAAAATTTTCAAATCAGTATATCTAATAAAGTCCCACAAATGCACTTCCACTGGCATGGAGGGCCTGAAATGGATTCCAGAGGACTTGAGATCAGCCCACTGGGACCATAAATACGTAGGAAATATGTTTTAGACATGAAGAAGGGCTTTGATTTTTATAAATGTGAGAGAAAGGCGTAGAACAATTTATATAACCGAAAGAGGAAGATGAAGGAACTATTGGCTTGCAAATGGGATATTGCAACGAAGAAGAAAAATCTAAAACTTTGAAAGGTAGAAGAGGTGGAACCTATTAAAAAAAAGTTAGAAGTGAAGGGCAATGTAGCAATAGTCTTTTTGGAACCGCAAGTTAGTATTCAGGAAGACATTAAAACGTAAGAAACATAGACTGCTTCAAAATATGATGTTTGAATTTTGAAATAGAACTATAAATTTAAGGTTAGGTTAGGATTTTAGGTTTCGGTCACCATTTCACAAAGATGTTCATAATTACTAAAGTCTTGCTTAATAATCATTTAATTTTTGAAAATTAACTTATTGATGCTATTTTCACTTATGGGTTTCTTTATTTTGTTATATAACTTTTATCAATGTTCTCAAAATACAAGTCAAATTATGAAAACTAAGGAAAGTAATTTTTAAAAATGTTTGGTTTTTGGAATTTGGCTGAGAATTTAATTCTTTCTATAAGAAGTATGAAAATCATTGCAAAGAAATGATGAGAAAACAAACACAATTCTTAAAGAAACAAAAACAAATCACTAACAAATGGTGCCTAACTGGAAAGTATTCAACAGACAATACTCAATACCATCTGCGTATCATAGACAACTACAGATTCTAGAACCAAAAATGAATATAGCGTTTGATGTCATGAAGCATCCCAACCACAAACAAATTTCATACCATTAACTCAACATTCTAGGTTTTCGTTCTTTGTTTTTTTTCTGTTTTTTCTTCTAAAAATCTTGTTTCCTCCCAATGGGTTTATGCTCAGATAATATTAGTTTTCACGAATATGACTGCTAATCTTCAATACTTCTTAACAGAAGCCGCCAATATCGATGAAGCTAATCACAGCACCAAATACGAATAAATTACTGTACACACAGAACAATAATTGTAGAGCTCATATTTCAAATTGAATCAACGAAATCGCGCGATAAAAATTATTACCAAGATCAAAGATCGTCGAAACTTTTGCAGCAAGAGTAAATCGACGCGTTACGGATAGCGTATTATAATGTTCATACCTGATTCGTGGTCGCCGGAATTCTAGGTAATTGATCGAACGACCACTTTGGAATAATCGAAGCTGAAAATGTTGAAAGGATTAAGGAATGAGACAAAAATCTGGAAAGGTTTTCGCGAAGAACAATCCAATTTGGAACGCTAAATTTGATTTTTAACCCACGCGAGAAAAATACAGATTTTTGGACTTATGTTTTCAAAATTACGCATCTGTCCTCGTTATTTTGCAATATTTATAATTATTTTCAACCGTTTTATTATTTTTGAAAACATCCCAAATACTTATTTATTAATTTTTTTTTTGTTTTTTTATGATTTTTAAAAAATATCCATTGATATTGATATTTTATTAATATTTTCATTGACAATTTCATAAAATTGAGACCTTGACATTTCCATCAACGTTAGCATTTTAAATCTTTGCTTACATGTGTTTAAAAGATCAAGAAAGTGAACTTTAAAATTTAAATGTCTTTTGAGGGATACAATTTTAAATTTATATTTAAAAAAATCCTAAAATCCTCAAAAAAGAAATGGAAAAACACATTGTTTTTTATCGAAAGATACAAACAAAATTCCAAAAGTAATAGAAGAGATTGAAGACAACTCCTTTCATTGGTATGAAATTTTTTTGGTGGCTTAAAAAGTATAGCCAAAATCATAGAAGTTTATGTCTAAAGCGGATGATCAATATCATATCATTGTGATCTTTCAAAAAACATATATTAACATATCCTTGTGAAGATAGATAAATGTTTCGTTGTCCTTTACATATGTATTTTCTAAAGTTTTCCATTTAGAATGTTAGATATAGGAATATACTTCTTGTCAGCTTCCCTCTACTCTAAACTAAACTCCATAACTTGATCATGACATTTCTAGTATGTACTTGTATCATATCTACTTCAACTATTATTATACAATGTTACCCACTCAAAAGACCTTCGTAATACTTGCATATACTGAACTCTCTTAGGCAATATGTATCTTAGATAGGGGAAAAGCCAGTATCTTAGATTATGTTTGGATTGACTAGAAAAAATATATGTTTTTTAAGAAGTCATTAGAGTTGTTGGAGATAATTAATGTTGTTGGTCACTAGAACTAACCACCGTATATGTCGCCAACGACAGTCATTGATGGTAGTAGTAGTAGTGGTGGTCACCAAAGTTGGTAATCAAAGGTTTCGTTAGAGTATCTTAGATTATGTTTGGATTGACTAGAAAAAATATATGTTTTTTAAGAAGTCATTAGAGTTGTTGGAAATAATTAATGTTGTTGGTCACTAGAACTAACCACCGTATATGTCGCCAACGACAGTCATTGATGGTGGTAGTAGTAGTGGTGGTCACCAAAGTTGGTAATCAAAAGTTTCGTTAGAGTAGCTTGGTGGTGGTGGTCATCAATAGAAATCATGGTGGAAATGAGGTAGAGAACTAGTGAGGACATTTTAGTAATTTTATGTATTATACAAATTAAGGATAAGTTAACCATTAAACTCTCAATCGTCATTTTTCTTTTCTTAAATTTTTTTTCCTTTAAACAACTTATTTCATAAACTCACTTTTTAAAATAACATTCTTTTTTTTCAAAATTAAACATTTAAACGCTAAATATCTTTTACAAGAAGCTAAATACGTATTTTGGAGACTAGACATGTTATGGGACTTAAAATTTAAACCCAAAAATTTTCGATAAATTATTTTAAATGACAAAACTATTGAAAATATTTACAATTATAGCAAAATATCACAATCTATTTGCAATAGACTGCAATAAACCCTTATCCGTGTCTATCATGACACATAAACACAGATTCTATAGCAGCTTATTGCAAATAGACAATAATATTTTGGTACATTTTCCTACCATCACACCTTTAAAGCATGCAAGCATACATGATTCTGATTCTAATTCTAAAGTCTCTGGTTTCATGCAAATACTTTTGGCTAAAGACAGTACACAAACACCATGAAAACCACTTATTGACCAAAGCTTCAAGCCTCAAGAAGCAGAACAACAAATCTAGGCTTTCCAATTGTGCAGCTTCAGTTTTCAGTTGCCATGATGTCCTGAGATCTTGTAGCATGTACATGAGAATCCACCTACTCTCAAAAGAAGAAGAAAAAAAAAAAACAATCGACTTGGTTTCTAATTTTGCAACATCCATTGCCTTATATCCTCCCTAATGACTCCACCATGCCATCCTCTTACATATTTCGACCCCGGTGCTCCAGGCGTTAAAATGCCGAAATGTCTATGCTGGATCATAGTTGTGGCTGACTTTGGAGACTTCATCATCATGGAAATTGGAAATTGCTTTGGCCATATATTTGTTGATGAGGTAAATAATTGTCTGGAAGATTTTGGCTTCTTCAGGATCTGGGAGCTCTCTGGAATTTTCAAGACTGAGGAGCTGGAAGTCGGTTTTTTCGTGTTTTTCATCGATCCACCATCCTGTTTACGAATTTGAGCTGATGGTTTATATCTGTCAAGTAATCGTAGAATCCAGTTACCAAGATTCCTACCAACTTCTAAGTCTCTCTGCTGTATGTTCAAGTGAACCTTTAATGCTACATCAAATACAGCACGGGTACGTCTGCAATAGAAAAGACAACAGGCAGAATATTTCACATAACAACATTGGTGGTATAATAAGAAATATGGCATATCTAATGGACATTGAAACTCTCCTATCAATAAGAAATCAGGACATTATGAGTGGCATCATTATATACGAAGAGAAGAGTATCATCGTAGGAAAAACTGGTCTAAGTTAAACAGTTGTTTGTCTGTTTACCTTTAAACCAACACAACAAGAAAATCTACCTTCCAATACTAGATTTACAAGAAAAAGGTTACACAAGAAAAAGAGAGTTAACTTTCTTTCTCTAGCCTAACATAAAGGGCAATCAACATGGCATTTACTAATCATCATCGTTGTTATTTTTATTCATTTATAATATAATCTAGGAATGTTCAGACCTGCTTCTTGCATTTCTTGCATTATGTTCATAGTTCATTCATCCTACTAATTCTCAGGGAGGTTTTGCCCATCTAAGGCCAACTTGGAGACGAGAATGGCTTTCGGCTTTTTAGACCTCGGAAGGTTTTCTGAGCCCTTACGGCAAAGGTATCCCTTGAGGTTCCCATCATTATCATCCTCAAGACAATTACTTTCATGCTTTATAATTCTTGGAACAAACTACCATTCTTCATAATTGTGAGCCTTAAAACAATGATCACAGTCAATGACAAAATACCCTGATCATGCTTCAAAACGGGGGGGATTTTCAGGCTATGCCAACAGAAGATCTAGAAATAATATTGGTGCAACCATCATGAATGAACTATCGCTGGAAGATAAAAGGGATGACAAAAATGCTGGAAGGCATCATTAAAAACGAGAATGAAAATGATAGAGGGGAAGATGAGAACCCCTCTTTTCTGCTAAGTGAAAATGGCCCAAGAGATTAATCCATCAACCTAAATTCCCAATTACATATTATGACAACCCACTAGTAAGCAAAAAGGCAAATCAAATTACATATCTATCTAAAAAGAAGATTTGGTAACAAAGAAAACAAGATGCGAAGATTTGGTAACAGTTGGCTATAAAGTCATCCTCCCTACTTCTCTCAAGCTAATGCCACATAACGATTACAAACAGCAACAAAATAAAAGTCTTCAACCTTCCAACAATTTTCTAGATGCAAATATGAAGAATAATTGAATCAATAGACACCAAAAACAGGGTTTATCTCGTATCTAGCTCGCGATTGGAAAAGAAAGCCGAATCAACAAACTACGCAACACAAAAAACACATTTCCAGTTTAAATTTCATCATCGTGGAATCAACAGATGAGAAGAAGATAGAAATTGAAATTACCGGTGAAGAAACTGACGGATCTTGGGAAACTTTGGGCTGACGACGCGACGTTGAAGCTTGAGGGCGAGGCGATAAGTTCGCTTGAGACCCAAGAAATAGGCGGTTCCTAGAGTGATTTCCCATAGCACCATTTTTCTCTCTCTAGAAATTTCTTCTCCTTCTCTCTGAAATTCGCTCTGTTCTGTGGCATTTGAAGAGTCGATTCTTTGCTTGTTTTCGTCTCCCCCAAGTTCGCATTTTTACCGCTAAAATCACCGATGGATGTACGAGAATCATTGTGGCCGTTGATTTTTATTCTGATCAATCTCAACCGTTGGTTTTTTGCCTCTGAATTCGCACTAATTCGGCCCTACCATTTGTTTATTAATTTATTATTGAATAAATAACATTTTTGCGTTTGAAATTCTATTATCAACTTTGAAGTTAATGTTCCATTTTTCCACTTCATGTATTGTCTAAAAAAATAAAAAAATAAAATCTCATTTGGATGATAATTTTGTTTTTTCTTTTTATTTTTTAAGTATATGTTTGTTTTCTTTTAATTTTTTTACCATGAATATTGTTTTTATTAAAGAAATGCTTGAATTCTTATCATCAAATTTTGAAAATAAAACCTACTTTTTAAATTTTTTACTATTTTAATTTTTAAAATTTAGTTTGGTTTTTAAAATATGTGTGAAAGAGAATATGGATAAAAAACAAATAAACTTATAAATTGAGTAGTGTTTATAAATTTTAATTTTTTTTAGAAAAAGAAAACTTCTAAATTTCAAAATCATCAATCAAGTTTTAAGATTTAAGATGGAGTTCAATTTTGTCCCTGGATGAACTATTTTATTAAATAACTAATGGTGATCTCCAAATGACCATTCAATTTTTTTGCTCTTTTGGTTTTCAAATTTAAGTTTAGAAACATAAATATGGGTTGATTTTTTTTTTTTTTTATCTAGTTTTCTTGGTGTCTTAAAAACCAAACTAAGATTTGAAAACTTAAATCCCGTTTGATAATTATTTTATTTTTGGTTTTTAGTTTTTAGAAATTAAAATTATAAAATCTACGTTAACCTATGATTTATTTGTTTACTTACATACTTTGTAGTGTTTTCAAAAACTAAGTTTAGTTTCGAAAACTAAGGCCTTATTTGGTAAGTATTTCGTTTTTTATCCATATTCTCTTGCACACATATTTTAAAAACCAAACTAAGATTTGAAAACTTAAATCCCGTTTGATAATTATTTTATTTTTGGTTTTTAGTTTTTAGAAATTAAAATTATAAAATCTACGTTAACCTATGATTTATTTGTTTACTTACATACTTTGTAGTGTTTTCAAAAACTAAGTTTAGTTTCGAAAACTAAGGCCTTATTTGGTAAGTATTTCGTTTTTTATCCATATTCTCTTGCACACATATTTTAAAAACCAAACTAAGATTTGAAAACTTAAACCCCGTTTGGAATTTTTTTTTTTTTTAAAAAAAAAAAACTAAAAAAAAAAAAAAAAATTAGGTTTCAAAACTTTGAAGGAAATAGACTTAATTTTTAAAAACAAAAAACTCAAAACGAAATGGTTACCAAAAAGAACCTAAAAGATTAGTTTTTGTTTTTGAAATGTGACTAAGAATTACGTTTTATCTTCTTCTCTTATAAAGAAAAATATAATTGTGCTATTTTTGTTTCATCTTTGGAATAAGAAAATCGAGTTTTTTTAGGGGTGACCCCCTCGTGGGCACTTTCCACAACATTAGCATTAAGAATGACATATTTATTGTAGGCAATTGTCATTGAGTATGTGGCAAAGATAATTAATGGACATAGCAAAAATAATTAACTAACATTAAAGACTAAAAGTGAGTATATAGCAAAAATAGAATTAAAAATGTAAATCTCAAAACTTAAAGGTCAAATTGAAACAAAACTCAATCTCGAGAATAACATTATAACATTTTAAAACCAAAATCAAATTCAAAACTTAAGAACTAAAAATTTAATATTTCAAAACTCAAAGACCAAATAAAAACTAAAATTTAATATTTCAAAACTCAAAGACCAAATAAAAACTAAACTCAGTACCTAGTAGTAATATTTCTACCTTATCGTTATCTTGTTTCAATATTTAGATTAAATTATTAACAAATCCCCATGAATTTTTTTGTTTGTTATAAAAATACATCTACATTTTTAAAAATTGTAATATTATCATTAGCCTTCCATTAAGGTTTCAAATTATCTTTGAATATAAATACTTTATAATCTCAAATGAAAATTGAGACTTAGTAACTTAAAACAAAAATTTAAGTCATCGCCACACCGTTTCAAAACCCAATTTTCATTCAAAATTGGGATAGTTTGGACCAGGCTTTCATTACGACAATGAAAGCTACCATACATTTTTTATTTTTCTTTTGGGGCAATGCAATTTTAAAATTAAGAACAAACGAAGGAGATTCAAACTTACCTCTGACGCCGATACTGATGCCTAAGCTTAAATCATCAAGCACCATATAATCTCTAAAGAACAAAGTTGCAAAAGAAAATTCCCCAAGCACATAATAAATAAATCTCTGGAATGCAAAGAAACCAGCCAGAACTGCACCGATACATAGCACTGTAGAAAGAGCAGAATTTGTTCTCAATATGGAAAAATCTGCTGTTTTTATATTCTGACAAATGAAGATATCTTATGCAATAAAGTCCGACCACTAATTGAGGAAGAAATCTATTCTATATTTTCACCCTAAGATATAACCATGCCAGAAATGAAGGGGAGTACACATTACTGCTACAAGAACTTTCAGACATAGATATCAACAAGCATGACAACAATTCAGAGGATCAGACCTTGAGCTGGTTCGGGCTTGGGACGTTGTTGAGGCTCCTCAGGGGGCACCGATGCTGCTTTTGGGGATTCCGGAAGATGAATCTTAGCAAAATCTTCGACCGTCTTCTTTTTCTGTTCTTCTTCCGACACCACGACTTTCTCTTTTGTTTTCTGACCAACTTCTCCAGCTGCCTTGGCTACCTTATTGAAAGCATCAGCAACCCAGCTGGTCCCGCTCATTACATATCGGTTTTTCATAATGGCAGATCCAGCATTGCTAACTTTTTCTTCAGCAACTGCAAATGCTGATTTAGTCTTCTCGGAAACCTGGAACTTCTGGTCTACTTCCCGAACTTTGTCGCTCACCAACGATGTACCAGCACTAATTTTCTCAGTGAACCCAATTTTTTTATCCAATGTAGCAACTTTAGCTGAAGCCGTGGAAGATAACTGGTGTTTCTCATCAAATGCCTTTGCCGAGTTGAGTGCATCTTTACCCAAGATAAAGCCCTTGGCTAGCATGCCGCTCACCACATCCTCTGCTTTCCGAAAGGCAGATTCAGCAGCACCAGGTGCTTTAGTTCCAGGGGCCTACAACAATCAAGGCGATGAGCTGGTCAACTAAGAGAGAAGATATAAAGTGGCATACAGGCTCACACATACAGGGCAAAAAAAAAAAAAAAAAATCCAATAATCTTACAGGTGGTGGTGCGGTAGCTTCGGGAGGGAGCTCGTAATCAGGACACAGAGTGATGTTCACAGAAAGATCCACTATAGTTGCTCCCTGATAAGAAGTTGATCTCCATTAATCTAACTAGTTCAGGTGATTTGTATTGCATATAAAATATACAAAATACTTCTCAAGGAAAGATAAGAGGCAATCTGAATTCTGATTGATGCAGAATGTACTTCCAGCCAAGATATCATATATGCTCAAATAATAGAAGAGCAATCAAATCAAAATTTGACCTCCTGCTGTTTGCAACAAAGGTCATGTCCCTTACACCGTTTAACTTGTTAAGGGGCAAAATACTCACTCAGATCATACATCGTTTAATTGTAAGATGGCAACAATACTCACCTAATACAGATACTGGGGCTGGCACAATGATTCTGATAAGTCATTTATCGGTCGAAACCAATGTAGTTTTAGGAAGGTGGAAATGATGTAAGGCATAACTAAAGAGAATAGAAGAAAAGATGTTATGGCCCTAGTAGTGAGGTTAAAGCACCAGTTTCCCCCTTAAGGACAAGGTTATGCGATTTGACCACTAATAGCAGCCAAGAACCATATTGCCAACCATATTTTAACTTTGACACACAGCTCCACTAATAATGGAATCTTTGAGAGTTATATCTTAAATGCCAATGGGTATAGAACTTATAATTACTATGAACTAGAGACATTGTCTACAAAGCAAACTTACGGACAAAAGAACGGCAGTCTCTGCTCCTTGCGTGTCCTTAAAGGTTACATAAGCAATTTGAGACCGCTCACTTTCACTGCACGAGAACAAAAACCTAGTGTTTGCATAAAATAGAACAAAGAGAATATATATCATAAAATGAAATTAAAATCGGTACACGAACCTCTGCATTTCAAGATATTCAATGTCACCCGAGAAGGAAAAAAACTCCTTGATGTCTCGTTCAGACGCTCCCAAGGAGACATTGCTGACTTTGACAGTCTTAATCTGCATACAGAAGAAAACAAGCACTTCAAACAAAGATCAAGAAATCTCTCACTATCTCCAAGAATGTAAATAAATTCATTCCTACAACCGAACCGTGATAACCATAAGGCAGAAAGACAGTAAAAGGATTAATAATGGCCAGAAAAAAAATAAAAAACAAATGGGAAAATCTCGTCGGTGCAGCAAAGAAACAATGGAAATCAACTAAGCCAAGCAACAAATATAATCCAACGGTGCGAAGATTATACAGTTATAATTTCGAATGTATGCTTCTATGCAGCTCCAAATACAGAAGGAGGGTTGAACATGGCACAAACTCACAGTACATTTCATCAATCGAACCAAAGAAATGGACCCATTTGCTTAAACACTAATCTCGATTCGTGATACACTGGTTGGGAAAATCTCGACATTACACAAAACCCAACAAATGGGAAAGTCAAACGGGAAAGTAAACCTCAAGAGATCTAATCCCTTCGCCCCACAATGCACGAATACGCCGTAACCCCAATGAAAAACTACGTAATACCGCTCCAAATCTAACCCAATGAAAATTTTTGCCCTAACCATCTGCCACCTCCCACAATCTCAATCTTCAAACACGATGAAAAAGAGAGGGATATTCACGAAGTACTAACCGACATCGCTGGAAATGACGAAGATAAAATCGCCGGAACGGAGACGGAATCAACCGACGATCTCCGGAAAACTGAAACCTAGACGAATTAGGAACAGAAAATTTGATTCTGAATTTGGGATTTCCCCCTCAGTACGCACAAGTCTTCGTCGCCTCTGATGAAAGAAAAATCGCTATGGCACGAACAAACAAAGCTCCGTTTTGATGGATATTTATAGTATCCAGATATTTCGTACCAAGGACGTGTAGTACACGCGCTATAATGCGCGTAAAAGAACCGACGTTGATTCGAAACGGAGCTAACGGGACGGGGAGGGAATTTCCATAACGGGGCGGTCTTCTGCACGGAAACTGTGACGGGCCACGTTGCAATTTATAGGTTCTGTCTTCAATCTCAGCTGTGAAATTACCAAATAAGCTTTTAATTATCCTTCACCATCATAATTTTGTAATTAGTAGGTTTTTAAATTTTAAAATGTATTTAATAGCTCAGAATTCTTTTAACTTTAAAACGTCTATTTTAGTATTTATATTTAATATTATCTGTTCATGCCCTAATACTTTTGAAAAGTATGTTTGCTTTAACCGCAACAAACTTTGTAATATTAGATTAATATGGTATTTACACTTAATAAATATGTTAAAATATTGACATAGATTTTCATTGAATTCTTTTTCCCCTTCTTCTGTAGTGTATAGAATTTGTATAGAATCTTGCAAATAAGGACCAAAATCATCACTTGAAAGAATATAAATACCAAACTAAATGCTTAAAACTACGTATAAAAATGAGGAAATAAAGTCAAACTAATATTTTAAAACACTATAAGAACAATAGGTTTTCGTGATCGTGACGCAGTCTTTGCAATGAAACAGAGTACCATTACAAAACGATAAGTTTATGTTAAAATTTCAAATTATTTTCATTGTTAAAATATTTTTAAGACAAAATAAATTTAAAAATATTTTCGCCGCTAAAAATACTCTTTATTTGAGTGAAAACTATTGAGTAAGTGGGAAAAATAATCTAAAAATACAACGGTAAAATATAACTTATACATTGTATGAATAACAACAAAAAAGAAAAAAAGGAGGGTGAAGACAATTTGAATGGTCCAAATCTCCAAAAAACAATAAATGAGTTAGAAATAATAATTAAATTTGGATGAGTCGGTTCATAGTTTATATTCAAATGGCCTAAAAAAACTAAGAAACCGTCCAAATGTTTAATAAATAAAAGTTTGTTTTCCTCTATGCTATGATATAAAATAAAATTAATTATAATTAAAAATAAAAATCAATTTAGAGCCATTATGTTTGAACTAAAAAAAAAAAACTATCTTTCAATAGATTTATAAATATAGTAAAATTTGACTATTTATCTATGATAGACTGCGATTGATTAATATTTGTATTTATATGTGTCATGATAGACACAAATGGTAGTTTATTGCGGTCTATTACGGTGTAATCGTAGATAGATTGTGATATTTTTCTATTATTTGTAAATATTTTAACAGTTTTGACATTTAAAATAATTTCTAAAAAAAATCTATATAAAGCTAAAAATAGATTGCTTACATTTTTAACATTTTTAGGTTAAATTACAATCTAGTTCAGCTTAGAAAAGTGTTTAAGAGTAAGAGCTACCAAGTTTGTATCTAATAGGTCATTGAAATTTAAAAAGTTTCTTATAAGTTTCTAATATTTTGATTTTGTATCTAATAGGTTATTGAATAATTTGACATTTTAAAAAATTCAATAATCTACACGACATGAAATTGAAAGTTTAATATTATCATAAATATCTTAATAGGATAATTAATCTTAAAAATTTGGACCATATTCAACATAAAATTGGAAGTTCAATAGGTACACTGGTTGGTTGAATCGAGTTAGGCCGTGAGGGCATCCAACCCAACCTATATATTTTCGGTTTGGGTTAGATTGGATTATTGAGTTTGCTTTTGCACCAACATAGCAGATAAGAGAAGATGAAGGCAAGATATCTAATCAACTCACTATTCTTCATCCTTCACTCAAACTTTCGAACCACACCCTCTTTTTACTTGCAAAATGAGGATATCCAAATCCAAGAGGGAAATAGACTTCATTTTCAAAAACAAAAAATGAAAGAAGCATTTGCACATATAGCAAGTAGACCCAAAGCTTAGCAAATATAGCACAATGCAAAGAACTTGCAGATATAGCAAAATTCATATCAAACTCTCAGAGTCATCAGTGATAGACTCTATCGCTTATAGGAGTTTATTAGTGATAGAGTACATCGCTGATAGGAGCCTATCAACGGTAAAGTCTATCATTGATAAATTTTACAATTCTTTAAAATGTTGTTATACATTTAATTATCAATCATAAAAGTGTCACCCATTGTAATTCCTCAAGCTAAAATGGTTACATATAGTATAAAGTGTTGTATTGTTGTTGTTGGATGGAAAGAGAAAGTGAGATCAAGTTCGATGGGGCGATGATCAAAATAAGTTGAGAATTGTTAATGAACAATTGGCGGAAACTATTGTTGGCCATAAGCATTGATTTGGAATTTGTTAGAGAGAAAAGAAGGAAGGTTGGGATATTAGGACTGAAATAAAGAGAATGAAAACCCTAAAATAATGTATATGTATATGTGTCATTGTGTATAGCTGACTAATTTGGTTTGTGTTGAATCGATGATTTCATTTTCTTGGATGCAAAAATCGAATCAAATCGAATCAGTTAGTTCCTGAAAATTAAAATGATAGATGATATCTTTATTTATTGAATTATATATTCGAGTTGACAATAAAGTTCAAAATACATGAGATAATTAAGGTTGAACTCAAAAGAAAATAAAAATAAGATTTAAATCGATATTTAATTAAGTTACTTGGAAATTAAAAGGCAATGTATATTATTTAGTGCATTTGTAAACCGTAAAAGTGTCATGAGATCAAAGTCGAATGAAATTGCCGTACTTATTATTTATTGGTTTAACTAGTTGACTTGGTGCACGATTGGAAGTAAGTGATTTTAAAATCGTTAGAATCACTTTTGTCATTTTTAAAATCACTCGAAAACATATTTTTAATCACTCAAAATTAATTTAGTTTTCAATTTTGCACTTATATGCAATTTTCATATCATTCAAATTAGTTTAAAAGATTAAAAACCTATTTTACGGTGATGTTGAAAATGACAAAAGTGAAATCACTCTCAACTATGTTCCTAATAAAAAGGAAAATGGTACTAGGTGGCAATTTGAATATGCTATTTTGTAAATGTGTTACTTATTTCTTATATATTGCAAATATAGCAAAAACTTGAAATATGAATTTATAATTATCTTTTATTCCATATTGCCATAAACAATGGATTAGTAGAGTGAGAAATAAATATATAGAGAGAGGAACGCGACGACCAATAATTGGATGTGCGATGTTCGATGGAGGTAAGTAGTAGGGAGGTAGAGTGATGGGCGAAAGCAATGTCAATTAAACGTTAGAGGAGGAAAATATACATATATATAAAGAGAGAGAGAGATGATTGGACGTGCGACAGTCAACAGAGGTAAGCGACGAAGAGGTGAACAACAGTCAATGACAAATGGCGTAGAGAATTGCTAGTTGGTGAAAAAGATATGTAGGGTTATGTTTATTGCTATGAATAACAATAAGTTCAATTTATTTATTTCTTTTGAAAAAAATCTTAGTGTACATTATAAAGTATATCAACTCAGTCAAATGTATCATTATCAAATGTAAAAAGTGCATCATCATCAAGTTTATCACTAGTATAACAATCAAGTATATATTTATTAAGTTTATCAGGAGTTTAAACGAGTAAATGATTGACACATTTATGAGCAATTTATCAATCAAGTATGTCATTATTAAGTAAGTATATCAATCAAATTCATAAAACAGTATAAAAGAGTGCATGATTGATAAGGATATCAAGTATATAATTACTGTGGTTTGGCCTTGTGGTAAATAGGGGGCATGACTATGATAAAGGGCTATCCTACGAGTTTTTTTGATACCTAAATGCTGTAGGGCCAGGCTTTAGATACTCTGTGAAATTAGTAGCGATGTACGTAAGCTGATCCAGACATTCATTGATATAAAAAAAAAAAAAAAAAGTT
This sequence comes from Citrullus colocynthis, assembly GCA_031780015.1. NCBI lineage: Eukaryota > Viridiplantae > Streptophyta > Magnoliopsida > Cucurbitales > Cucurbitaceae > Citrullus > Citrullus colocynthis. The sequence goes on from QLSR01000048.1 coordinate 309,118, forward strand.
TATCAAATATATCAGTCGTGAGAACATTTAAAGAACTTTTTTATTTTTTTAGGAAGAATGTTAAAAGAACTTCACTCTACCATCATTAATAGTATTTATTATTTGCAATTTGCACATATATGAAGAAACTTCTTATTATTCTCTCTTCCATTATTTACGATAAACTCTAAAAAAAAATGATTACTGTTTAAATAGAACAAACAATTTTAAAAAAAAAATAAAAAAAAAAGTAAGAAACTCTTACAATTTTGAATCTTATCAAATCAGTAATTTTGGTTCAATTTACAATGTGTTGTCTAATTTAACTAAAAAGGATAAGTTAGATGAATTTCAAATGTAATTCGATTTGAATCAAATTGAATTTGGATCATAATCAATTTTTTATCCCCCTCACGGAAAAATTACACAAATCTATTTTACAGTCAACTGCCAATGTTAAATCAATATAGAATATAATCTAACGTTTATAATTAAATTGAGGCATATTCCAAAGTTTTATTATATATAATTTTTTTAAAATATAAACTTTAAATTCAAGTGGTTTTATTTATATCAAATTAATAGAATCTGTTGCATTCCTATTCAATCTAATTTAATAATGAAATTAAAATATGAAAAGATATAACAATATACATATATATATAACAAACAAAGTAGAGAAATTCAAATTCAAATTTGTTGCTATATAAAAATTTTGATCCAAATATAGCTCTAATTGTGGTGTGTGTATATACTTTTTAAAAAGGTTTTAGAATTTCAAGTTAAACAACTTTGCATTTCAAACGCATACTTCCTAAGCTTCTTTAGCTGACTTAAATACTTTTACACCTCAAAATTATTTAATTCTGCAAGTTAATTAATTTTCCAAAGTAAACAACTCTAACTTAATGATTCAACTCCTCACAAGCATTCTCTACATGAGTTGATATTTAATCAAAAAATCCTATATCTCAAATTTGTGCGAACGGACATTGGAATAAAACTCCAAAATCTATGAAACGAAGGACGTAAGTTCCATATTTGTTACCACAACAACACGACTACGATGAGGGTTGTCAATAAACAACAAAGTGAGGGAGAAGAAGTAAACAAACATATAGGAAAATGGAGAGAGATGTGAGAGAAGAGGGACTATACGATGTTGGCTACAATATTTCGTTTGGTCAACTAACAACCAAATTAAAATGCGTCAATGTTAAAAAAAGCATAATTTAATTATTAGAATTTTCTAACTCTATTGTATTAAAAAAATTAAAAAAGGTCTATTTCCATTTAAAAATAAATAAATAAATAATACTGGTTGAATTGATTTTATTTTTACTCCAACAATATATCGAGAGAGAGATTCAAGCTTCTAATGAGAGGACATGTTTTAACCCATAACAACCAAAATATATATTTTCCTTTACCTTATAAAAAAAATTATAATATCATAGACTAAATATTTAAATGATTAAATTGTAAGATTATAATAATAAAAGGAAATACTTAAAAATAATAATAATAATAAAAGGAAATAAAATAAATGTCGTTGTTCTTCTCGGTTTCCGACAAATCTCAGCCACCCACGTGTCCCCAACTCCAGGTAATCATCATCTTGGGGCGACACAGCATAACAAAACCCGTTCCACCTCTTCATAATCATCATTCTCCTTCTCTCTCCTCCCTCGTCATCGTCGTCTTCCTCTCTCTAAAAAGTTGAATTCCTTTCCCTCTCTCATTGCGAATTCCTCAAAGGCCAATCTTCAATTGCCGTAATTCGCCCCTTCCCCATTTGAGGATTCCTCTGATCCTCCTTCACAGGAACGGCTTCATCGTTTATTCCCCCGATCCTCTTTTCCAGGGGAGAATTGTTCTGTTTTTTCTCTTGAATTTCGCTTTGTTTTCAATCGATTTGTTCTTGTTTTTCTCTCTCTTCGGAAAGGTTAAGATCTCGGCGACATGAGCTTTCAAGATATCGAGGCTGGTCGCCCCTTTGCTTCTTCGAGGAGAGACCTCATCAATGGCAAACAAGATCCCACGCAAGCCGTTGCTTCGGGCATATTTCAGATTAATACTGCCGTCGCTACGTTTCAGAGGCTTGTTAATACCTTAGGAACACCGAAGGATACGCCTGAGCTACGAGAGAAGCTGTGAGTTTCTGTTATTTGTTATTATGGTTTCTTCTTATTGTTTTGCTGTTAGGGTTCCTGAATTGTATGACTCGTCGATGATATCCATTGCGTTTTCAATGTATTGTTGAATTTTGTGAATTGATGTCTGTTTGTTGGATTTTCGAATCGCTATTACTATGAGGAGGGTTCGACGATGCGGTTCGCTTCCTGTTGATTGTTTCCGTATAAATCTTAGGTTCCTTTTGAGTCTTGTCTTGTACGTTATCCTTGGCGTTTGTTTTTCCCCTGATGGAGGGATTCTCTAGGAAAAAATTCTGACCATGGAAAAGATCTGCATGGGAGTTATTCATGGTTTGGACTAGCGCCATCACGTCCTTGGGAACGGGTATCTTAGTCCTAAATTTCTATGCAGTTCCAGTTTCTAGAGCTCTTAGTGTTTGTCTCTCCTAACTTTTGTTGGGAGCAGTATTGGAAGTAATAGAAACCATGTGAGATTCGAGTCGGTCTACTTGGTTGGTAATAGAAACTATATGAGGCTAGGCTATGACCTTATATAATATGTACATATAAGTACACGCACATGCGTTTGCACATATGTTGATGAATGTTTCTCCTAATGGTTAGAAGCCTTGGATTAAGAGTTGAGAACAATGAGATACGGATCAGATAAGGAACACCATCCCAAAGATAGGGCATTGGTGTATAAATAATCCTTAATATTTTCTGCGATCAATGATATGTATTTCATCATAAAAAGGCCTATGATTTCTCTTGATCTCAACCGCCCTAATTATTGCCATCGCTGCATTGACTCAGATTCATAAACTCTAGCCCCCAAGGCCATAGCCAATTGGACATATCTTTAAAAGTTCTTTGGTTCCTCTATGCCAAATCTTCCATGAAGTAGCTGCCACAAATCTTAGTTTTCCTCTTAAGAATTTGACCTGCGAAGTTGTTGTTTTATTTCTTCTTTGGTACTCTTGGGGAGATACCACTTGGCTTCAAAAGGTCTTCAGAAGTTTTCTCTCACATGGTTGCTATAGGGACTCTGCAAAAAAAGAACTGATCACCGTCTATGTGGTTGCTTTTACAAAGGCCACGCCAGGACAACTAGTAAATGTGTAGCTGTCTTGAATGAATAGCATTTGCAGTATTTGGCCTTGTAAAACGAAAAACACTGCTAGACTCCTTTCAGTCCAAAGAATCTCTTTTAACATGATATACAAGTATGGTCATTAGATGATTTGCAGCATTTTGTTTCAAATATGATGATTGTGATATTTTCACTAGCACACACAAAAACATCTTCCCCATCAATATCTGTTTTTTTCTTCAAATAAATAAATTCAAAATACCTGGGATCTCATAGTAATTTCATCCTTTATTTTTGTGTGCCCTTTTTATACAGTTGTCATGATGGTGATTGTGTCCATGCAATGATGCATAACTTCTAAACTTTTAATTTCATATAACAATTGGAACTGACATATGATTCACTCCTCATTGAGTAATTAAACTTGCCTGTAAATTATCTCCGAGATGCCACAATTTTATTTATCTTCAATTTTCATGTTGATTTTTTTTCCTACCAAAAAATGTTTTAATCCTTTATTGACCCCTTGCAGGCACAAGACCAGGTTACATATTGGACAGTTGGTTAAAGATACATCCGCTAAACTTAAACAAGCCAGCGAAATAGATCATCACGCTGAAGTTAATGTAAGCTATCTCCAAAAATCTCCTCATTGAAAGATTTAACTTTTCCAATTTGAATGCACTGTGGATTTGGTCACTATGAAATTATGAAGTGGCACTCTATGATGGCAGGTTACATTATCTAGCTTCCATCACTATCTTTCGTTCTGCATGCATAGTTTTATATGAATTGATGTATTGGCTATTGTTTTAGTCTGAATATCTGTCTGGAAAATTGTGGGCTGTTTTCTGGAATCTACAGATTCTACTACCGTCAGTGATTATGATATGATGAGAAGAGGTTTAGTTTGGATGTCAAATCCTACTTGCATAGTAGGAGTATAATTGCATAATATCTCCTTGTTGTAGTAGAATTGGAGTTAGTATCTCTCTGATCCATTAATGAGGATAGAATATGATTATGAGTTGGGGCATGAAGTATATTAGATACCTATTAGTAACTTGAAATTTATCCCTCTCCTACTTTCTCAAACAATATGATAATTCTGCAGGCTAGCAAGAAAATTGCAGATGCTAAACTTGCGAAAGATTTTCAAGCAGTGTTGAAGGAATTTCAGAAGGCTCAACGACTTGCAGCTGAGAGGGAAACAGCATATACACCTTTTGTTCCCCAAACTGTTCTACCTTCTAGGTATGTCAGGTTTATTATAACTATATGTACTTTTTTGTTATTTCTTTTTTTTTTTCTTTAAAAAAGAGAATAAAAGAAAAAGTAATCCCATTTCATTAAAAGGGGAAGGATGTGAAAAAGAGGTAAGCCATTCACCCAAAGAAATGTGTTGGATTGCTCCTTCTGGTATGAGTTATTTGCACCTGCACGGTGTATTTGTTGATTACAAACTACGTTGGATTTACTTGAGAATATTGATTTCCCTTGGTTTTTAGTACATTATTATAATCATTAACGTTGAAATGCATTTTGGTTTTGGTTGGAACCTATATACAGCTACACAGCCGGCGAGGCAGATGCAAGCTCAGAAAAGAATCTTGAACAACGTGCCCTCCTTGTGGAATCCAGGAGGTAACAGTTTTTCTCTGTATTTTGTTGCTAGGTGATTCATTGTTGGGTTAGACTAAGAACTTCGGAAAGTATAATGTTTATGCAGCTGAATTATGTTTCAAATACTCTGCACTATGTAGTATGTACTGATGAAATGATGTTGGAGTTGGACCCTGTATGCAAGAACATGATTTCATATAAACACATAGTGCCAAAAACTGTTTATAGGAGTTATTTTGTCCTTTTCCTTTTGGGGTTTTTTCTTCAGTAGTAGGTGTTATTTTGTTGCAAAAAACAAAGTACTGTATAAATCAGCATTAGCAAATAATAAAAGGAAGTGAAATTATGTGTCATTACCCTCTTTTCTTGCTTCTCAAACAGTGATTCTAAATTTTTGGGTTCCATAGGATGTGCGATGTGCCTGTTCTGCGTAATGTTTTCTGCCATGCTAAATACGATTTCTCTAGAATTTGCTTCCTCTTTCCTACTTACTACTTAGCGACTTGATTATAATTAGGCAGGTTCATGTGTTTCTTCTAATTTTGATTGATGGTTTGTGCAGACAAGAGGTCTTGCTGTTAGACAATGAAATAGCCTTCAATGAGGCAATAATTGAGGAAAGAGAGCAAGGCATTCATGAAATCCAGCAGCAAATTGGAGAAGTGAATGAAATCTTTAAAGATCTTGCAGTTCTAGTCCATGAACAGGGAGCCATGATTGGTAAAGTTACTTTAGTTTATAAAGTTGCAGGTTTGTGTGTAGCTCAAGTTATTCATGTATACATCACCATGCTTGTAGATGATATTGGATCCAACATAGAGGGTGCCCATGCTGCAACGTCACAGGGAACAACTCAGCTTGCAAAAGCTTCAAAGACACAGAGATCAAATTCATCTCTGGTGAGCCCTTACTTTTCCTTATATTTGTCAGGAATTTTTTGTTTTTTGTTTTTTAATTTTTTTTTTTAATTTTAATATTTTATTTACGTTCCCCATTTGGAGGGTCAGTCTAGGTGAACTCATAGGAGGGTAGAAAGTGGAAAGAGTGACACCCTTTGGTGTTTCTCATTACGTTTACAGCTCTTAGATGTAGGTTGAAGTTGTGTAAGACTTGCATACTTGAATATTGAACTTGTTCTTTTCTCATTACATTTACATCCATGCATGTCCATGAATTGAATATTGAACTTGAACTTTTCTCATTTCATTCAAAAGTGGTTTTAAGATCACTGTGTAACACTTAAATACTCCAAATCAATAGGCATTGGAGTACTTGTGCTTTTTCATGCATAAGAACCACAAACATGATAACTCTGTCAGGTGTTTCCTACAATCTAATTCTTTTTTCTTTTTTCTTTTTTTTCTTTTATTTGATTGACAGGCTTGTTTACTTTTGGTGATATTTGGTATTATCCTCCTCATTGTGATCATAATAGTTGTTGCTTAAAAGAAAAAAGTTGCATTGACTTGACTCGAGTAACTTGCTGCTGTTGTGGCAAGTAGATCAATTCTCCTGTTAGTTTCTTTTGATAAGTTTACATTGTCTTGGATCCTGCCTTCTGGGGAAAGGAAGGGTAGTGAAGGGGCTCTATGTATACTATGTCGATCCGCCTTCAGAGTATACATCGCTTCTGTCAGGCCGACCATCCTCTTCCATTTGAAAATGTTATAACCTTTTTGTGTGAAGGTGTGCAACCCGCTTGTTTCTTCTTCTCTTTTTTAATTATTCAATTATATTGATAAATTATTTTTCTTCTCACTTCGCTTCAATGTACTGTTGTGTGTTGCACACAAAGCAGTTACCCCATTCGCATCTTGGCTGGTAAAATGCAATGGGAGAGAGACTGTCTCTCTCTCTCTCTCACTCTAGGTTGTGATATGGCTTGTACTAAATAAAAAATTTGGTATGTTCTTTTTGTGATTAATGTAACTTGGTAGTGACTGAGTCATATGGGAAAGCTACCTGCTGTTCTTGTGTTATTGGGTAAATAGAGGATTCTCTTCTTTGTGATCAATTTTATTTTATATGGAAGTCCAAATGGCTATACAATTAGTTGGCGCTCATGAAATTTGGAATTGGAATGTGATAAAACATATTAAAAGATTTAGTGTTTCTACTCAGATTTTAAACTTTCACAAGGCAAATTTGAACGCAAAACAATAAGAATGGCGTAATACCTAGTTTTACTTTGGCATCGGCCCGTCGGTTTTATTTCACCCTTCCATCAAGGAAGGAATCTAATTCTCAACCTTAGTAGCTTAGTGCATCTATTAAATAAAGTCGAAACTGATCTAAAAAAAAAAAAAAAAAGTTGAAAACACTTTTGGTTTTGGTTCCTATATTTGTATTATAAAAGTGACAATATGATCTCTTAACTTTAGTTTGTATGATTTGGTTCATAAATTTTAAATTTTTTTGTAACAATTTAAAAATTTTAATAGGTAATGATTTAGTCTTTGTATTTTTAAATTTGTAGTAATTTAATTCCTAACACAAAAAAATTATCAAAATTAGATATCAATTTTAATTATTTTATGATATAAATTATGTATTTTACAAAAATAATGAGTATCTAATTAGTTTATCGGTTTATTTATACAATAAATCTTATTTAATCTTTAACACTAATTTTGACAATAAAAATCAAATTGTTACACATCTTAAAGTATAAGGATTAAATTATTACATAATAAATTTTGTGGACAAAATTGTTACAAAATTAAAAATATAGAGATTAAATCGTCACTTACCCAAAAAAAAAAGTGTTTTCAACTTNTCAGTTGAAAAAAAATATATTAAAAATTATTGTTGGAGCAATTTTTATAAAAATCAGGTTCGAAAAACTAAATTTAAAATTTATTAAAAATACAACAGCCAACATTTACAAGCAACTATTATGTGTAAAGACATGATATTCCAATCTTGAAAAAGAAAGAACCAAAGTGTTTTTTTTTTTTAAGAAAAAAAAGGAAAACCAAAATGGTATTAAGCGCAAAAAATGATTATATTCAATCTCCAACCCCACATTAAATAAACTTTATATATTAAACAAAAACAGCGTGATAAATTAAATCTTAGTATAAAAGTTAACTATCTTTTGGATTCTCCACCAGCCTCAAAAAACAAACAAAAATAAAAAGATCCCAAAAAGGAGTCCATGCGTTTGAAATCATTTTTAAAAAAATTGAGAAAACACCCACTTCAAAAAAAAGTGAAACACTTAAAAAAAAATTGAATGTTTCACAACTACTTCAAAAAAAAGAGTTTTGATACTTTAAGGGAACCAAAATATCCAACGAAAGTATTTCGTTCAATATAAAAATCATGGATTTAAGTAGCGTAATATAAAACATGCAGGCCAACACTAACGAACCAAACCTGACTACAATCTTATTCAAAATATTTTGGTGATTTAATTGGTATCATCAATTCAGCAACTGATTTTTCCCCATTGTTACAAAAAATCTCTTTTGATTAATATTTCATGGTTGGTATCAAAAGTGAATGAACCTGTTTACATGCAAAGGTAAATGCACTAATAATATCATTTCCTATCAGTCAGCCATTCGTGTAATACTAAAATTTAATTGGCATCCTGTTCAAAAAGCTCTCGAACATTAGAGATACAATTGGCAGCAAACAAAATTGATATTATTGCCTCCAACGCAACCAATCCCTATAATATCCATACCTTTTAATTCCTTCTCTTTCAATCCAAGAGGCTCAACTTAAAATCCATCAGAAAACAAATACGATATAATCAGTAACCGCTAACATCATCATCGGGTATAGTATTTACAGACCTTACCATAATATTCTAGCCACATAGCTTGGTAAGTGGACAAAAGATATGAAAGGGTGATAATCCATCAAGTCTTTTCCTCCACAAGCATCGAAGGGCAACCTGTAAAAAGAAGCCGAAGCCAACGCTAAAATACGGATCAGAATAATGAAAAGTAGCAAATTTTAAGAATGGACACCTGATGATGTATTGAGGAGCACGATCGCATTATTATGAATATAGTAGTAAAAGTGAATCCTTCATCTCCAATTTACCTTAATAGGTCATTTGAAACTAATTTACATTTGACGATCAAGTTCAAACCCTCTTAATTTCTGAAGTGAGAAGGCCCATCTGTTCTGTAAGTTTATCCACGTGTTTAGATTTGTCCCATGCATTTTCTACTGGCTGCACATCATTCGTCTTCGGTAATCCTCCTCCAACCATAAAGTCGACCTCCTCGTCTTGACATGGACTTTGCACAAGCAAATCATCCCAGAAGTTGGAATTGTCTAGCAAGGCATCAATATCAGCATCAGGGGATATATTATCAATCTCTATTGGAATAGTTCCATTGGCATCCAAAAAGCTTGGACTTATAAATGCACCATTTACTGCCTCGGGTACCCTATAATCCACTTCAGGGACATCAATAATGTTCTCAGGCACCATGTCAGATATATGGGAAAGCTCAGGCATGATTACGTCCGTCTCAGAAACCGACAGGGGAGAAGCTTCTCGTGCCCCTGGACCCCGAACAGCATTAACAGAAAAGGGAGCAGTTGAAACCTTGTCAGAATTTGTAGCTTGGGGTGACGATTGCACTTCTGATTTGGCTGTTGAGGGGCCATGAGGAGCAACACCAGAAGCAGCTGAATTAAAAGATGAGGTTGGAGGTACCTCTTGAAGAGTCACGCCTGATACAGAACTGGAAGAGTTCCCATTGTCCACTGCACACGATGATTGCAAACCATCACTAATTAGGAAACTGTCGGTATTATGGTCCAATGGTTCCAAACGTGAAGTATCTATTTTCAATATCTGCCTCAGCATTGTTTTTGCTGCCTCATTCATGAGAGGTTGATATTTCACAATTTGCCCATCAGGAACAGTAGAATGCTCAGACTCAGCAATTCCATCCTGCTTTAGCCTTCGCTTTTTATTAGCTTCACTTATGCGTCTAGTACTTTCATTTTGCTGCTGCACAAACTGAGCCAAAAAGCCAGGACTTTGCACAGCCTTTGCAAGGAACGACATCATCTGCTGCTGTCGCTGCTCCATCCCCTGTAGACGCTGTACCATAGTTTGCAACTGGTTGTCAGTAGTCTGTTGCTGCTGCCTCAATCTCACAAGTTCCTGCATGAGTACATTTTTGTCTCTCTTAAGCCTCTCAACCTCTTCCTCCAAACCAAACTTACCAACTTCCACACAAGCTCCAACTGAAGAACTTTGTCCATGAGACTGCTGTGGTTGTTGCTGACTGTGCCCATGGACAGGTTTCCGCCGAGTAATGCTCTTAAGCAGGTGTTTCTGACCTCTTAAGAAGCCTTCATTAGCAAATTCCCAACGGTCTGGATCAACTTTCCTGAAGCCCTGGTTAAACAATATAAATAACCAACCAAATGCAGTGGAGGAATCAAACAACTGAAAAGGTGTGAGAAAGCAAAATGAATGAACATCAAAGGAAAACAGATAACTGAATATATATTTACACAAAAAGGAACTGCGACTATCCATTTTCTTACTTAATATTTTTTCTGAGAAGTCACTCTACAATTTCGGGGGAGGCTACACTTCCTACTATGCTTCTTGAGTTGATTTGGAAAGCCAAACACCACAAAATGTTTCCTCTTCGTCTATTATGTAAGCAAACTTAGAAATAGAAAACCAATTTTATTGAAACGTCCCATCTGCTGTGGAACTTCAACATTTTTAGGGTCTTCCATCTTGAAGGGGGAAATAATGCTACAGCTACTCTTAGTTTGCTTGTAGGTGGTATAAAGTTTGGAAAAACAGGGGATTCATGCTCTCTTCTATGAGACTTGGTTGAAGAAAAAGGGAGAATCTTGCAAAATTCCGAGTCAGCAGCTTGAAATTTGGGATTTGGTGTTTCTCTTCTTTCCTCCTCTTTGAGTTATCTTTCCAATTCTTTCTGTAGTTACACTGTAGCACCATGACCAATTTAGCTATCAATGAGATCTTGTTTCCCATGGAAAAGGAAACTTAAATATTTCACCGTACGGAAGAAGAACCACAAGAAGAATCTAATATTTTAAGCTGCTTTCCATCCTTAATGAAAAATCTATTTAAGATCACCAGATAACTGAACATAGATTTACACTCAAGGAATTAGAGCATCAACTTCTGCACTTGACCATCCATATTCCTCAAGAGCTTCTTCACAAATGAATTTCTTTTTAAAATCCAGGCAATCCTCAGCTTGCTCTACTTTATCCAGGGCCTACCAAATGATTCCATAACAGTCCTTGGATGAGGACAGGAAAAGTGCATCATCCTAGCATGCCCCACTTCTTTGAGAGGATAGAGAGAGATGAAAGTAATCTCCTAAATTAGCAACATAGATGAGAGGCTCCTGGAGCTTCAGTGTGAATTGTGAACCATCACACTATGACACATTAGCATTGCAGCAAGTTGTAAAGCTTCCTCTCGGTAGGGTGGGATGGGGTTTAGATAGGTAACATTAACAACATCAAAGTTAGAACATATGTTAAAAAAACTTTGGAATGAAACTTTTACTGATGCAAGGAACAGTAGCTGCAGTGCAGCCAGTAAAGGAACATCTCCAAATTGAGCATCATTAACACACTGGGATTTTTGGAAAATAGACAGGTTGGGAATTCAAGCTTGGAACAGCCTTTCCTAGACTACATAAAACTCTCCTCAGCCAGTCGGAAACCTAGCAACAGCAACTTGAGGAGAAGCTAAAAGAAATTTTATGGGTTCTGTAAACTAGTTTACATTGTGATTCACAAATGTTCCTGTGGCCCGGATTCCTTGTAATCACCAGGTACACTTTCCTTAGTAAATGTTCACAGTATTCCAAAGAAGTTCAAGTAATTTCTATTTATCTGGGCAGCCCCTCTAAATAGGCAAAGGGGCTGAAAACAGAAGCTGGCCAGCTGGACTAACTTAGATAACTAACTAAAAGAATTACAACCGAATTAAGATTAAACAAAATTTAAATGACTAAGTCCACAAAGACAAAACTGAAAATAACTGACTAAAGAACATAAGAAAGAACCCAAGAACGGTCAAGAATCTCAAGAATGATGTCCTACATCGAGTATTTAGTGCATGGAAATTTTGTTTGACTTAGTGCCATAGTAGGCTATTTTCCCTTGACTGGGAATCTGATAGAAACTCGATGTTGTATTTGGTTGGTAGGACATGGCACCACGAGGAAGAGGCTGAGATAGAAGGGCACAAGCCTGCTAGAGGCCGAGATCCTTGAGTGCGAGAGGTACAAGAGCCTCCAGTGCTGGTCTTCATTTGTTTGATTGCTCATCGCATGCCAAGGGGATGCTTCCAAGATGGGATGAAAGTACATAAAAGATAAATCCCACCCAGTGTGTTACCAAAAAGAAAAAAAAAAACACTATCTCAATGGGTCGAAGCAACCTTCCACCCGTGCATAGTAATTGGAGTTCTTCTGCTTTGGCCTTATTTTTCCATGAATGATTAAGTTCTGGCTACTTGTGGTCTTTTCCCTCCCCTTTGATGCATTTCTTGTTTTCAATTGTTTCCATTTCCAGAAAAGAAACGACCAAAGACAACTGTATTTCCCATGTTAATAGAAGTCTCCTTCCCATGTTACTAAGGGGGAAAAGGTCAACCGCACAACAGTAACAAATCAATGAAGCCGATTATAAAGCTACCAAGAGAATGTCTGACTTCCTAAGATGAGTGGCCCCAACATGTAGAAATAAGACACATGGAAGTTCTTTTTCTGCGGAATTCATCAGCACTCGAAACTCTCAAACCCATAAATTCTACCGAAAACCCATGCGCTCTATACAGCTCTTGCTGTACATAGAGTCTAAAACCATCTCAAAAACCCTAGAGAAAACACACAACCTAAATATCAATTTATAATTACAAAAATGTTCACACATACAAGACGACAAAACAAACGCACCTTAAAAAAATGGAGCCTAAAACATAAAAAAGGCAGACTATCAATTTCATCCCACGAATTCAATCCATTCCTAGCATCCACTGTTTTCAAGAAACATCAGCTCGATGTCCACTAACCATCTTGAATCTCAATCTAATTAGTAACCGATAAAGTAAGCAGCACTCCATCAAACACTAAAGACTTGCAGAGATCCTCAACAGGAACTAAATCGATGAAAACCAAATCAAATAATTCTTAATTCAACGCAAAACCTCACAAGAAGAGATAAAACAAGCTGGATATCATACATAGGTATTGAGCTGCCTGACGAAGCTGGAGAAGTTATTATGCTTGAAGTATTTGGGCAAAAGATCCCTAGCGAACTCAGGCGGGTTCCAAACCACAAAGCTATTATTCGTAGGGCTCCAGGACACGACCGCATCGGTAGCCGGATCATCCACCATATCATATGTCTTACTCAAGAACGGTGGAGGCGCGTTAGAATTAGTGATAGGAGCCGGCACCGTCGGCTGAGAGTTGCCACTCCCGGAAGCCAATCCAGCATCGCCGCCATTAGCAGTCCCCTCCATCTCACGGTCAAGAAACACAAGAAGAGTAACGAACAACAAACAATTGAAACACAAAGTAGTGATTCAGAAAATTAGGGTTTCGAAGTGTGAGAAATGGAGAAATCCCATCTTCAGAAGGTAAAAGGGGTCTCAATTGAAGATGAAATGAGAGTGTAGAGAGAGGAATCGGAGGGTTTCGGAGGTGAAGAATGAAGAAGCAATGGCGGATGAGATAGACGGACGAAGGAGAGAATAAGATTAACAGAGAGACTGAAAATGAGAGTGGTCGTACGGACCAACAGGTAAGCGAGGGAGAAGCTGCCGACTTGCCCTAAATGGAAATCGAAGCTATCAAACGACGTCGTCTCGAAATGTTGACCTCCCACGACGTCGTGTCGGTGGTTTGACCTCTAGGTGCTGCCTTTTCTTTTTTTTCAAAGGAAAAAAATAGATAAAATATCCTAAAATATATTTTTTTTTCTACATTAATAAATGTAAAAAAATAAAATAAAATATCTATAATACGATTTTAAGCTAGCTAAGTTGTGTTTTTTTTTTTTATATATAGTTAAATTGCAAATTTAATTCTTATAGTTTGAGAAAAAAAATTAGTGTTTAGTCTCTATTGTTTAAAATTAGAATTTAGTCCATGTAGTTTGATAAAAATCTTCATTGTCCTAAAAAAATACTAAATTTTAAGAGTATTTTCAAAATTCAAGTTAAGTTTTGAAAATTAAAGAAACAAAAAACTAAAAAATGTAGGCTTTGTTTTGTAACTATTTTGTTATTTATTTTTATTTTTGTAAAATTANTAGTCCATGTAGTTTGATAAAAATCTTCATTGTCCTAAAAAAATACTAAATTTTAAGAGTATTTTCAAAATTCAAGTTAAGTTTTGAAAATTAAAGAAACAAAAAACTAAAAAATGTAGGCTTTGTTTTGTAACTATTTTGTTATTTATTTTTATTTTTGTAAAATTAAGCCTGTAGACACCACTCCCACCTTCAAACTTATTTATTTATTATCTGCTTTTTACCAATTATTTAAACAATCAAGCCAAAATTTAAAAACTAAAAAAAATAATAACTTTTAAAAACTTGCTTTTGTTTTTGGAATCTGGCAAATAGCTCAATTATTACAGTATAAGAGATATGCAAATCAATTTAAAAAGTAAGAAAATAGGCTTAATTTTCAAAAACAAGAACAAAAAACGAAATGGTTGCCAAATGAGGTTGTAGTTTTTGGTACATGTATTTTTTATATATATAGAAAAAAAAAAGAAGGTAAACAATTCAGATTTTATTTAAGAATTATGAAATTCATGGTAAATAAATTATGAGATAAGATATAGGATTTTAAAAAATAAAATGGTTGTGGAACTAGATTTAAACTTTCAACTTTTATATGTAATAAGTTAAATTTGAATTTTATGTTTAATTAAAATTTCGAAATTTTCATTTGATGTCTAGTAGATTTGTAGATATTAAAAAATTTAAAAGTTTAAATTTGTAATGTCACAAGTTTAATAAATAGGACACAAAGCATAAATTTCATTGGTTAGACAAAAGTAGAGATTGAGATTGGTTTTTTTTTTTTTTTTTTTTTTTT